>OVBL01001087.1:435000-614414 GCA_900406555.1 Pseudoturritis turrita | reverse complement strand
CGTTAGTCCAATCATCCGACGATGACCCATGATTATAAATTTGGTAAGTGAATCGCTAACAACATCATTTTTTGGATAAAACCGGTGCAGTGTGAGAACCCACGAGATATGGGTTTTAATGTTTTCTTTGTGTTCACAGATGGATACACCCGATTAACCGGAGATAAAATTTGGCTTCGATGAAGAACCAATTTGGTATCGAGTAGACTCGTATCATAAAACAAATAGATTAACTCAATTATGAATGCAATTATGGATCCAATTTCCCTCCCGGACAAGCAAACCTTTCAAACTCCGATGTTGGTGATAATGCCAGATTTGGACGAGATAAAGAGGTTTTATATCGTTAACTCTTTATATAGTCGTATAACCTTTATGTTCACTGCTAAAGAGGCATTTTATCGCTAACAATCTATTTAGTCGTCTAACCTATATGTTATCTGCTAATTGTAGAATGTTATACACGCATATTCAGCTGTAACGTCCGTGTTCTTTATACAAATTCATACCATTGCTGGTTTAAAGGGATGCAAATACATCAAATTTGAAGCATTGTCGACCAAACCTAATTTATAAGGAGTTTCCCTAGTCTCTCTAAACTACCATATCCACTACTCTTTTGCTACTTTATTACTTTTCACCAAACATTTGGTGTTCTCCATGTCATTTGGTTTGTTACCGGTTTAGACAATATTGTGTTTTACGGTATTTGGCTTTTGCGGATGCGATCTTATATCTGAACTTGCTAAATGTTTTAATAGCAAAGATTATTTTAAATGAAAACATCCAACAAATTAATTAGTGTTGTACCGGTTTGATTATCTGGTTAAGATAAAAATTGGTTGCGAATTACCGTTGTGTCTCACGGCTACGATTGTAAATATGAGTATATTTATTTTGTATCCCCGGATAATTAAGATGTTACACAATAAATAGATATTTACCTTATCACCTACATGATAATAGAGAAGAAGCAAAATTAAAGATAGCTAGAGAACAGAAAGTTTATCATGACAAGTCAGTTTTACCCTGTCTCCACGCGTACATGACAAGTCAGTCGTTACCCTAAACCTAAGAAATACTTTGCATAACCAATGTCAATTTCTTGATCTCGTTGAAGTGGGAATAGAAACTAAAATACGGTAAGCTTTTGCGACATTCGACACAAAGTATCTGAGGTGTTTCTTTGTGAATATGGACTATATGTTTCGTTGCCGGTAAAAAACGCAAACACAATTCCTGCTCATGGGTACATCTACACGTACAATGCAAATAACATAGTTATTCATGCTAAATTGTTATTAACTTACCAATTATATGTTAGCAACTAAACTTTGAAAATGCAACTAGTATAATTAATTCCGAATGGTGACAGTGTGGTGCGGGACGTTCAAATAGTAAAAAAATACATATATAATTATATATTTTGTTAGATACACATATATAATTATAGATTTTTGTTACTATTCAGTGCGAACGGGACGATATGGATCTCGCCATTCGGAGTCTAAATACATTTCACGTCTTATGCAACAAAAATAAAGAGATAGATAATTGTTAGCCAATCTAATAAAATTTGAATAGCTATAACTTGAGAATTAGCCAATATGGTTAACCAATGTTTACAAACAACATATATATTTGCAAGAAATTCTCACCCAAATCGAAGCATTTAATGTCAAGTGGTCTGTTCAAAATTGTGTGGGCTCAGATTGTGGATCCTAATATACCTCGTATTTTACCGCTTTTTATTATGTTTTTAATAAAAAAAAACTATTTGATTTTAGCATTTTATTAGTGTTTTTAGTGCTTTTGTAATTTTTATAGTATTTTACAGGAAAATTGGAGCAATTTGTACCAAAATGATGCAAAACAAGCATTCTGGAGATTAACAGATTATGTGCATCAAATGTTTCGCTTCAGATGGAGATCTTATACCGTTGGATCAAGCTCAAATTTACCACAAGCTAAATGAGAGTGTTAGTTTCGATTTCTATATTATATCGTACAAATATAACGGTGCGATCTTCAAGATATGCTCAATTTACTGAAGATATGTCGGCATTCTCAAGCTGAAACATGCGCATAATTGGGAGGATGATCGATCGATTGCACATAGCTATCGATTGATCGGGTCCCAAAAAAACAGGCATTTCCATGTTTATCGAAGAATATTTCCTAAACCTAATGGGATTTATCCTAACCGACTTCACACCTATAAAACATAGAGGCCACAAATCAAAACCACCTTCACATCCACCACCATAGTTAGACTTTCTTTGAGGGAGAGCCTCAGGCTAAAACTCCATAGTTTTAGGGTTTTTATTGAGTTTTTACACTTTTTTCAAGGGAGACGATATCTAATCTTTGTACCAGTAGAGAGAAGCTTTCTGAACTCTTTTATTTATGCAATATTTCCATTATATTCTTGTTATGGTTTTTCTTTTTAAGATTGAGTAGTTTGATTGTTGGATTAAAGGGTTTTCAAAGGGGGTTTTCATGGGTCGATAAATAGGAATTGTTTATGTTAAGAAATTTAGAAGGAGTCTTCATGTTTTCTTTTGTCTACTGCATATTGCTTGTTTGGCCAACTTGTGATTGAATCTAAATTGATTATGGCTTGCACATCAATTGATTAATCGATTGGAACTAGTATTAGACGAGCTTAGCGCCATAACCTGCGAGAGTTGAGTTATAGAGTTAGGTTAACATATCGAATCTTGATCTCAATAATGCATATCTATCTATCTATTTGGCTGCGAGAGTTGCGTACTGTGGTTGTTTAAATATAGTTTATTATCGATACGAGAGTAGGTTAATTAAATTATCAAGTGTATTTGAGTTAGGAATCACACTCCGTTGAATTTACCTGCATAAATACCTGAATAAATTAATCCATGAATCTGGAGATTTCTTTGATGTCCAACGTTTGTTTTAATTGATTTATTATCGTTATTTAAAAATTTGCATCTTAGTTTTAGAAAATAACAAAACTAACTTTCTATTTTGTCCTAGCTTAACTCTTTTACCCGAAACTTATAGCGAAGCCTTTCAATCTTTAATGGTTTCGACCCTAAAGTACTACAATCGTCTACTGTGTACTTGCAGTTAGATCATTGTGTTTCTAGGTAAAATTTAACACACGTCGGGACAATTTCTTCTTCGGCGATTCAGATTCATCGATGTTGATGAAAACAAAATCCTACTTCGTTACCGTTAAGGGCAGAGATTTTTGGTGGTTATTCGTTGGCTAGCTACTATACGTATATGGGTTTTTTCATTATATCGGTTCTAGGTTGGGTCACCCATTTAACGCTCCGTTAAACCAAAAATTTAAAATTTCCAGAGGAGCCGTGTGTGACGAGACCGGATTCTATACAGTAGTTGACATGTGAGATATACTCGAGATTCACCACCAGTGATGGATCAGATGACGTTGGAATCGCAATGTGGTTCCACATTTTTCCGCATGCGTGATGCACTCTTATTTTAGCATCATTAGCAAACATTTTCTTTAGCTTTTGTAGACATTAGACTTGCATTTTACACATTTCTCTTCATTTTAGGTTCCATTTAGTTTATGTTGTATCTTCTAGTCCTAGGTTTCTTGCATATGCATTGTATTTTTGGTCTTTTATAGGTCCAATGGAGGTCTAGGAGCAACAGGGAACCAATGGAGAAGAAGAATCCCCAAGATGATACTCATATCAGAGAATGTTCAAGATGATGATCAGGATTTGAGAGCAAATCCTTTTGTAGAATGAGAGTATGATGAGGTCATGGAATAAGAACCAAACGAGGGAGAATCCGATAACGAGAATACATCACCAAACTCAAACCAAAAGGCATGAAACCCACTGGATCTCATCAAGACCGAGTTCATCCCAACATTGGTGAAGCTCAAAGAGTCCAAGATGCTAGAGAATACATGGAGAACATCCCAATCTAGCCCCACAATGAAGCCCACACATTTCAAGCCATCTAACAAAGAAAATAAGGACCTTTCTTTATTTGAATTCTCACCAACCTCTAACACGTGATGAAAACACTCTGGCTGATTAAGAGACTTCCAAAAGAGGTGAAGACAGGTATAAAATCAGAGTATTTCAAGATGCAAGGAATGCCCTAAGACTTTCCTTCTATGAACGAGCCAGATTTCCTTTCTTTTAATTCTTTTGCTTTTTTCTCCATGTTTATTTCTTTATACCATTTATTTTATTCCCTTTGAGATGATTTCTGACCTTGTAGGTCAAGTTGTAAGAGCTTATTAAGCTCTCTTCCTCCATTGTTCTAAAGCAGAAATGAAGTTGAAATAAAATCCAAAGAAGTTTTCTCTTTTTTATCAAGATGTGTTCTTGATGTTCTCTGAGTTCTATCTGAGTTCTATGTTTATTGTGTGGATTCTCCTTTGAACTAGACTCGACCAGCTGTATCAAAAGGCCTTTCCATAGCCTTTGTGGTACTTTCGATCCACCTCCATCTCTCTATCAATCCGCTGCTTGAAGATCTGGTCATCTAGTGTTCATAAGTCTCTTGTGCAATCCTCGAGTCTTATATTACTTCCCTTATCCGACTTTTCTCGACGATGTTGCCAAGCCTAGTGAAAAGGGACGACAAAAGTGGGCATAAATTCTTCGATCTAAAATCCAAGCAAGCCTAGCTCGTTTAGGTTGGTTTTTCTTCTGTAATCATTTATATGTTTATTCTTCGTCGATCTAAAAATCTTGTGTATTTATTTTTTGTCTTTGATTAGATCATTGGGAGAAGAGATGAAGAGTAAACTTCCCAATTACTCTGTGCAACTTGAGGGTATGGTGAATTAGTCGGCCGGAGCCGAGGCTAGTATTATCAAAAAGCAGGTTGTTTCGGGCGTACGCACAGCGTCTGTTGATGCGGAGCCATCGACTCAACATGCTGACGGTTAGGTCGATGTACATGATCAAATGCTAATGATGCCGAAGATCAAGAAGCCAAGGATGCTGCGAAGAAAACCAGACAACTGGCGAGGAAAAGAGAAGCCATCATTCCGGAGAAAGGCAAGGGAAAGGACAAGGACCGCAACTTGGAGTCAAGATGCTCTAACTCAGAGTCAAGACGCTCTAAATTAGAGTCCAGACTCTCCTTCCCGGAGTCAAAAACCCCAACTCGAAGCCAATGCAAAGATAAGAATGCCTTGGTTTCTTCTTTCGTTCCTCCGTCATCAAAGAAAAAGATCGGCGGATGAAGCCTCTCGAATTGACGCTGCCGATAATCAGATCGAGGCAGCTAAAAAGCAAAGGTCTAATATGATGTTGCACCGGGTGGCTGTGTTCTCAGCTGGAGTTACCGTTACCCCACGAAGGACACACCCTTTGTGAGTAACCGCGAGGCGACCTCCAACTTTTTCCGGCTGATAGGTGGTCTAATTCATCCACTTCCGGAGGTCGACGATCTTCAGGCATCCGAGCTATACAAGGGTTGGGCCCGCGACACGGCGATGGTCAGTTTTTTTTAGTTTTTTTCTACTTTACTCTTGATGATTTTGCCTTCAATTGAACACAACGATTGACTAATGGTTTAGTATTTATTCTATATGGTGAATTCGGTGAACTATCTCGTTGGGTCATACGAGAGGAAGCTTAGAATGGATAAGAGCAAAAATACCGATCTGGGGAAAGTCTTGGCGAAGGAGACTGAGAGAGGAAGGCATTACGAGGACATCGCAGTAGAGCGTGGTAAGATCAACGCCGATCTCATCGAGCAGATTGCTGCTCTTAAAGCTGAAAGGGATCAAGCCAAGGCGCGCGCAGATGGCTTGGCTGCTAAAAATGATGCTTGGGACGAGAATTTCAAGTCCGAGTGGGTGAGGCTATGAAATTCTCGGGATGAGATGGTCCATAGGGAAAGGACCAAGGCAAGGGAAAAGGCCAAGGCTAAGTGTTGGGTCAGTTTTCACCCTAATGAGATCAATGTATGAAAATGACTAAGTGTCTAAACAGGACTAGATTCGAAAATAGATGAGCAAGCCCAAATGACGAGCTCAAGTGAACAAGTCGGTGAGGCCAAGTAGCGAGTTCGGTGAGCCCGAGCTCATGACAAAGCAGCAAGTATGGCGAGTCGGGGAGCTCGGCAACACAATGGTGAGCTCGGCAACTATACGGGAAGCCGGCGATGTTGGTATTGGGGTCGGTTTTCACCCCACTGAGATCAACATAAATTTAACTAAATATAGATGCACCAGTACTTGCAGCTTTGGAGACGAGCGCGGAGGTCCTGACTCAGATCAAAACGATGCTAGAGACGCTGCTAAAAAAGGCGGAGGAGAAGGATAGGCTGAACACGATGGTGACCGACAAACTGGAAGTCCTTGCGACGGGGAGTCGAGCCCGGGGTAGGGGCTCAGGTGTCGATCTAACAAGCCGTCTCCTTCGACGTCTCAATCCAACAGCTCTTGATTTCTCAACGCCTCTTGGTGCACCGAGGAGACGAGTAGGATTTCCCCCGCCGCACCACGCAGCTGCAACCAACGAGCCGAACACATGGACACAAGAAGTAAACACACAGACTGTGGACGGAACAAATCCGGTGATTGATCTGGAAGAAAACCCGGAAGGCGATCTCAACTTAGAGAGCCTCGGCTCGCAGGTGTTAGCCGAGTTTGAGTTGAACGAAGCAGTACCGACTGTTGGGGTCAATTTTCACCTCGTCGAGATCAACTGCTGATAAGACTAAGTATGGAGAAAAAGCTAGCCAAGCAAGCACAAACTCTTGGCTCGGCGGCAGAAGCGAGCCAACGTCTTGGCTAGGCATGAGGAAGTGAGTGACGAGCCAACGTTCGGCTAGGTGACAAGCCAACACTTGGCTCGGCAGCAGAAAGGAGTGACGAGCCAACTCTTGGCTCGGCAGCAGGGAGGAGCAAGAGACAAGCCAATATCTTGGCTAGGCAGCAAGAAGAAAGGAGTGACGAGCCAACATCTTGGCTCGGTAGTAGAAGAAGCAAGAGACGAGCCAACATCTTGGCTCGGCAATAGAAGAAGCAAGAGACGAGCCAATATCTTGGCTAGGCAGTAGAAGAAGCAAGAGACGAGCCAACATCTTGGCTAGGCAGCAAGAGGAAAGGAGTGACGAGCCAACATCTTGGCTCGGCAGTAGAAGAAGCAAGAGACGAGCCAATATCTTGGCTAGGCAGTAGAAGAAGCAAGAGACGAGCCAACATCTTGGCTCGGTAGCAAGGAGAATGGAGTGACGAGCCAACAATTTGGCTCGGTAGCAGGGAGAAATGGTGACGAGCCAAACTTGGCTCCGCAGCACGAAGAAATGAGTGACGAGCCAACATGTTGGCAAACCAACGAACGGTGACGAGCCAACATTTTGGCAGACCAATTACCTGGCTCGGAATTGGGAGAGGCAGGCGAGACAAACGACGAGCCAGCTCACCGATGACCCAGCGAAGCAACGAGCCCAATATTTCATTGGGTCAAGGCAACAAGCCATAAGAGATCGGTGGGCCGAGATGACGAGCCTAAGAAAGAAGCCCACAGCCGAGCCAGAGAAAGGAAGTTTTCCAAATACTTTTAGGAAAACTTGCCTAGCCGACTTATTCGTATATAAATAGACAATGTACCTCTTTGAAAAGGGGATAAAAAATTGACCTAGCAAAACACTTGTTATTCTTTGTAACAGCTTTCAAAACAGCTGAGATAATAAAAACCATCTTTGGATCTCTGTTCTTGGTTCTTTTACATAGAAGTTTGTCGAATCCCTAAATTCTCCTTACAAGTTTTGGTTGTGCGAGTTTCGACTCCCACAATTTAGCGCCGTCTGAGGGGACCTCTCAAACTTTCTGACACCTAAGAACCACTAAGTACGAGATCTGAAGTGATGACTACTGACGGAGACCGAAGCGGTGACGATGCGAGCAACATCGGCGCTGATCCTCCTAGGACAGGAACCAACCTGCCTCCAGCGAACACGGAAGGCACCTCAGAAACATTAACTGAATTAAAGAGCATGATGACCGCTTTGCTGAAGAAGTCTGAGGAGCAAGATAAGCTGAACAGCTCGCTGACAGAGAGAATTGAGTCCCTAGCAACCGATAGCCGAGCCAGAAACATACGATCTGTAGGAGTTGGCTCGACTATAAACCCACCTGTTAGCAGATTAACCAGGCGACTTGGCCTAAACCCGACGGTCCTAGATTTTTCAACACCACGCGACGCACCAAGGACTTTGGGAGGATTACCACCGCCGCATCCAACAAACGAGCAAACACCCGCGGTGACAAGATCGAATATCACCGAGCCACCTCGGCTGATCCGAGGCGCGAGAGGAACCAGTGATGGATATGACTTACGCACCAACGTTGGATCGGCTCCAGCAATCATTCTCGACGAAGAAGGAGACCACAACGCAGAAAATCTTGCTGGCGAGGGATTCGCACAAGCGATAACAGGAGCCCGAGCCAGCGAAGGTGAGATTACCCTAAACCGAGCCAGGAATTTGGCAGAGGAAGAAGAAAATCTCCTCTGGGTACGACAGGCACAATACACCGACGAGCCAAGAACAACGAGCCGTGCCCAGAGCGAAGAATTGAACGAAATCCGAGCCTCCTTGATTCGAGCCACTGCTGAGATGAAAGCCGTCCGATCCCAGGTGCACAAGGCAACCAGTAAAGTCCCGGAGATTGACCGCGTATTGGAGGAGGCGCACAATACACCGTTTACAACCCGAATTACCAAGGCAAGGGTCTCCGACCCAGGAAAGATCAAAGTCCCAGTCTACGAAGGGACAACCGACCCAAAGGAACACATAACGGCGTTTATCATAGCAATGGGCCGAGCCAATTTCAAAGAAAAGGAGAGAGATGCCGGTTTCTGCCTCATATTTGTGGAACATCTAAAGGGTGCAGCCCTCCAATGGTTTTCAAGATTAGAGCGGAACTCTATTGATGATTTCCAGCAGCTGTCTGCCGCCTTTTTGAAGCATTACTCCATGTTTATGGATCGAGGAGCCTCAGATGCCGACCTATGGACATTGACTCAAGGGCCTACGGAGACATTACAAAGCTTCATAGGGAGATTCAAAGCAGTGATGTCAAAAGTTGAAGACGTAAGCGACAAGGCCGCTGTGCTCGCTTTAAAAAGGGCTCTGTGGTACGAATCCGAATTCCGAAAAGAGATTGCTCTGAACACACCACTATCAATCCAGGATGCACTGCACCGAGCCTCGGATTTCATAGTCAACGAAGAAGAGATGAAGGTTTTGTCTCAGAAATATGGAGCCGCCAAAGCGACGAACCGTTCCTTCCAAATCCCGAGCCAACCTCCTCATAAGAAGAGTATTCAAGGAAACGGGTATGTACACCATGAGAAACCCAATTTTGGAGGAGCCCACAACTACCAGGTGGGGACGGGCCGAGGCAAAACACCCTGGAACACCTGGACACGAAGTCAAAGTTCGTACGACGAAAAAGCTTACTGCAAATTTCATCACATGCACGGTCACTCAACTGCCAATTGCCGAACCTTGGGAATAAAGCTTGCGGCAAAGCTGGTAGCCGGAGAACTCGGTAGCGCAGTCAGCTTAAAGGACTTCGAGCAAGAAGGCGAAAAAGATCAGCCGAACCAGATAAGTCAAAATGATGATACACCCAAGCGAGGAAGAGGAGGTGACGAGGCGACGCAGTCAGGTTCTCGAAGACGAATAAATATGATAATGGGTGGATCACAATACTGTTCGGACACGGTGTCTTCAATCAAATCTTTCCAGCAGCGAGCCGATGCGAGTGTAAACTGGTCAGCACCCTCCAAACTTCCCAACGATGTTATCTCGTTCGAAGAAAGGGAAACCACCGGCATCGACCGACCACATAACGACCCCCTCGTGATAGAATTGATCGTTGATGATTGCGACGTCGCCCGAGTTCTGATAGACACAGGAAGCTCCGTAGATGTGATCTTCCGGGAGACTCTCAGAAGGATGAACATAGACCTGGACAAAATCACAGCCGCGCCGAAGCCTTTAACTGGATTCTCGGGAGAGACGACCATGACCCTTGGAACAATAAAACTCCCTGTCAGAGCTGAACAGGTAACCAAGATAGTGGAGTTTTCGGTTGCAGATCATCCTGCAATCTACAATGTGATCATGGGCACACCCTGGATAAACTCGATGCGAGCTGTACCATCGACCTATCACCTCTGCATCAAATTTCCGACCCCTGGGGGAATCAAAACAATTTGGGGAAACCAAAAGGAATCCCGCATTTGTTTCCTAGCCGAACACAAACTTAGGAACCCCGTCACAGAAACCACCACCAGGAGAAAGAAGATGAAGATTGACAGGGAACCCGAGAAGGAGTTGGCAAAACTCTTGTAGCAATTACAGATCACGGAGGATCGCGAGAGGGAAAGCAAACCAACTTGCGACCCCGTCGTCTCGGTGAACATAGATGGCGATCACCCAGAACACTGTGTCGAAATAGGGGCCGAGCTGAAAGATCCAATAAGGGGAGAGCTGATTTCTTTCCTTAAAAAGAACCTACACACCTTCGCATGGGAAGCTGAAGATATGCCCGGCATCAGCATCAACGTAACGTGCCACGAGCTGCACGTGGACCCAACCTTTAAACCCGTCAAACAGAAAAGGCGAAAACTTGGTCCGGACAGAGCACAAGCAGTGAATGACGAGGTGGAACGATTACTACGTATGGGATCAATAGTCGAAGCAAAGTATCCGGACTGGCTCGCTAACCCTGTGGTGGTTAAGAAGAAAAATGGGAAATGGCGTGTATGCGTGGACTTCACCGACTTGAACAAAGCCTGCCCCAAGGACAGTTTTCCACTGCCGCATATTGATCGATTGGTGGAGGCGACAGCAGGCAACAAACTCCTTTCATTCATGGACGCCTTCTCCGGATACAACCAAATCCTAATGAACCCAGACGATCAAGAGAAGACGGCGTTCATCACAGACCGCAGGATATACTGCTACAAAGTCATGCCGTTCGGTCTAAAAAATGCTGGAGCCACCTACCAGCGGTTAGTAAACCGAATGTTCGCTGGCCAACTGGGGAAGACAATGGAAGTTTACATAGACGGCATGCTGGTGAAGTCTTTAGAGGAGGAGGATCACGTAGCTCACCTAGAAGAATGTTTCAAGCAACTGAATCTGCATAACATGAAGCTGAACCCAACCAAGTGCAGATTCGCGGTCACGTCTGGAGAATTCCTTGGATATCTGGTCACCCACCGTGGAATTGAAGCCAATCCGAAGCAGATTGATGCGCTCATACAGATGGTATCGCCGAAGACAAAATGCGAAGTCCAGAGGCTAACTGGACGGGTCGCCGCGCTGAATCGTTTCATCTCTCGGTCAACTGATAAATGTTTGCCTTTCTACGATACGCTACGTGGGAACAAGAAGTTTGAATGGACAGAAAAATGCGAACAGGCGTTTCAGCAGTTGAAAGAGTACCTAGCCAGCCCTCCAGTACTTACGAAACCGGTGGAAGGCGAGCCATTGTTTCTATACACGGCCATTTTGGCCACGGCGGTAAGTGGTGTACTCATCAGGGAAGAGCGCAGCGAGCAGAAGCCAATTTTCTATGTTAGTCAAACTCTCACCGACGCTGAAACACGGTATCCACAGATGGAGAAGCTGGCATTGTCTGTGGTAATGTCCGCTCAAAAATTGAGACCATACTTCCAGTCACATTCGATTGTGGTTTTGACTACCTTCCCACTGCGATCCGTCTTGCATAGTCCTAGCCAGTCTGGGAGATTGGCAAAGTGGGCAATCGAGCTGAGCGAATATGACATCGAATACCGAAGTAGAACCTGCGCAAAATCTCAAGTCCTAGCCGTCTTTTTGATAGAGCTCCCAGAAGAAGTGATGGAAGAGCCAGCTCCAAGCACAATATGGAGGCTTCACACGGATGGATCATCACCAAAACAAGGATCCGGAGTGGGAATACGGTTAACCTCTCCAACAGGCGAAATCCTCGAGTAGTCATTCCGCCTGGGTTTTCGTGCATCCAATAACGAAGCAGAATATGAAGCTTTGATAGCTGGAATGAGACTTTCTCTTGGACTCAAGGTTTCGCACATCCAAGCCTACTGCGATTCACAGCTGGTGGTCAACCAAGTTAGCGGCGAATACACAGCCAGAGACGACCGAATGGAAGCCTATCTAAAGATTGTCAAAGGACTGGCTGCACAGTTCGAAGAGTTCACATTAACACGGATACCACGCGGGGAGAATACTTTGGCAGACGCGCTAGCAGCACTCGTATCCACCTTCGATCCGGACCTGAAAAGAATAATCCCAGTGGAATTCATCAAAAACCCAAGTATCAGCCTCTCTGACACCGTGAACGCGGTCACTCGCTCCCAAATAGCCGTTCAAGCCGAAGGAATATCCGGGCCAAGCCTTGCGGAAAAGGGCAGCACCGATGCCGCCAATCCGAATGACCAGAACGTGACACCATCGGTGGAGGACAAGGCAATTGAGATAGGGGAAGAACCCGAAACGGAGCCTCCGGCCGAAGGTGAAGTAGTAGAGATGGAGGAAGACCCACCAAAAATAGTAACGGAGTACAGCTGCGACAAAGAATGGATGGGAGCAATTCGCGTATACATCATGGACGGCGAGACACCATCAGATAAGTGGGCTGCTAGAAAACTCAGAGCTCAAGCTGCTCGTTATGTTCTCTTAGATGGAAACGTCTTCAAGTGGAGATTCTCAGGACCATTGATGGCTTGCGTCGAAGGCTCCGAAGCGAGAAACATCATGGAAGAGGTCCATAGTGGCTCGTGTGGCAATCACTCCGGCGGAAGAGCCTTGGCGATCAAGATCAAGCGTCATGGATACTATTGGCCAACGATGGTGAAGGACTGTGAAAAGTTCTCTACCAGGTGCGAAAAATGCCAACGACATGCCCCAATGATTCATCAACCTGCGGAGCTGCTATCATCAATCTCAGTGCCCTACCCTTTCATGCGCTGGTCGATGGACATCGTCGGGCCTCTGCATAGGTCCAAACAAAAGAGGTTCTTGCTGGTTTTGACAGATTACTTCTCAAAATGGATAGAAGCAGATTCTTACGCCAACATAAAGGATGCCCAAGTCGAAAATTTTGTCTGGAAAAATATCTTATGCCGACATGGAGTTCCATACGAAATTGTTACGGACAACGGCTCGCAATTTATCTCTACAAGGTTTGAAGCCTTCTGCGAAAAATGGAAGATACGGCTCAGCAAGTCTACGCCACGCTACCCACAAGGGAATGGACAAGCAGAAGCCGTAAACAAGACCATCCTGGATGGATTGAAAAAACGCCTTGATGCAAAGAAGGGACGCTGGGCAGATGAACTCGAAGGAGTATTATGGTCGCACCGAACCACTCCGCGACGTGCCACTGGAGAAATACCCTTTGCTCTTGTCCATGGTACCGAATGTGTCATCCCAGCCGAGGTCCAATTCCCTGGAGTCCGCCGCAGACTTCTTTCTGGGCAGGAAGGACTGAATCACCTCATGCTACTCGATGAGTTGGACTTGGTTAACGAACGAAGGGATCAGGCACTGGTTCGGATTCAAAATTATCAACAGGCAGCAGCTAAGTATCACAACACTAATGTCAGAAGTCGCAAGTTCAAAGAAGGTGATCTGGTTCTCCGCAAAGTTTTTCAGAACACAGCCGAAACAAACGCTGGCAAACTAGGAGCAAACTGGGAAGGACCCTACAAGATCACCAAGGCTGTTCGACAAGGAGTATACGAGCTTTCAAACATGTTTGATGTTCCGATACCAAGATCTTGGAACGCAATGTACCTAAAGAGGTATTACCACTAAATCACTTCACATGAACTACGGGACGACTTGATCCCTGAAAAGGGTACGTAGGCAGCTCATCTTCGGATGGGTTCAGTTGTCCCCCTCCTCAAAAAAGGGGGGGGGAGTGGGTACGTATACATGTATACTCTCACACCTCGCATCACTTTTTAAAGGTAATAACTTCAAACTTTTTCTAGCACAACTCGTCACTTAGTCGACACAAGTTACATGTTCACATCCTTCATGGATACTCTTCACCTCGTCCGTTGCTGGCCACAACAGACGAACGACCACATCCTTTATGGATTTTAACCACTATCTCTATACGGGATAGGGTTCTCAATACCCTCTTACGGGTATAAAAGCGCGCTATACAAATCCTGACCGGGTATATCCTGGTCTAATATCCGAAAGGTATATCCTGGATGATATTCTTACAAGTTTATCTTTGAGAGGGACCCGTAAGTCAAAAAACTCGCAAGTCTTAACACTCAAATTAAACTCTAAAACCCAGTAAACACCTCCTGGTACACTGGTCATAAACATCTCTGAAACATGAATACTAAACCTACCGGTTAGTATGAGATTTTAAATATGTTTCATCGTCAAAAGAACGGGAATGTGAGCCGGAACACCGCAAACCCTAAACTGACAACAAAGCACTCAATACAAAGACAACCATGCTTCTAGTAAACAAAATATTTCGCAGTGTCACATCGGAGCAAAAGTCAGAGATTGCTTGAGCAAAAACATGAACAGAAAACCCAAACGAAGAGTCACGCTTACAAACAAGCAATCACTACAAAAAGGTGGATAAAGCCATCCAGGCACTTAGGTTCATAAAACAAAAGAAGAGTTTCGAGTTAACGGAGCATGAGTCAGTTGAGAGGATCCAGCTCGGTAGCCTTCTCCTCGGCAAGCGCAGCAACTCCCGGTGTACCGACATTGGAGCCGGCGAAATCTACAACTCCAATTTTTGCTGCTGCATTCTCTATTGGCTCGCTCCCAAGAAGGGTGTCCACTGAGTCAGAGGAAACCGGCGAAAGCATCAAATCCTTCTTCAGCTCGGCCTCAATTCTCTCGAATTCATCAGTCGCGTCGGCTAAGTCGACCCTCCACCCTGCCAACTTTGCCGCCTCGGAGTCCAGAGCCGGAGCATCATCTTTTTGCAGTATCTCAAGCAACTGCAGGTTGCTGTCGACTTGGGCTAAGTCAAGCTCCTTCTCCTTTGCGGTCTTCAGCTCCTCGATACTCTTCTCAATTTGGGCTAGCCGCTCCCGAAACTTCTCTGACATCTCTCGCCTCGCTGCCTTCTGGGCCTTTTTAACATCTGCCTCATGCAGGGCTCGAGAAGCGACGAGCTGCAGTTTCAGAGACTCAATTTCAGCAGCTTTTTCTGCTTGGAGCGGTCCAACCTCATCGCCAGGTCACCTGTTTTGTCCCATTCATCCTTGAGATACGCCTTCTCCTTCTCAAGAGTTTCGATCCGAGCTGAGGCAGTTGCCAGTTCGTCAGCATGTTTTCCCTCCAGCTCGGCAACCTTATCTTTAAAGAAAGATGCGTCCTTGCGGGCATCTTCGATCCGGCGCCTGTCCTTCCGTATATCATGCTCGAAAGCGGCAACGATTTTGTTGATAGATGCGACGAACTAGTCACGGGAAGAAATAGTCAGTACTTAGTCATTTGACTCAAAACAAAATAGAATAAGCAGTGTCGAAACATACCTTGGTGCCTCGGAGCGACATATCAGCGTATAGGTCGCCGTGAGAAAGCACATCAAGAGGCGGCAACCTATCTCCCGAACAACGAACCTGGGAGAAGAGAGTCGCTGAGGCTGCCTCATCGTTACATATCGGCTCGGATCCGTCGTGTGTAAACGCCGGCACCGGCTCGTCAAGAGTAGGATCGGCAGGCTTATGGCGTTTTCTTCTCTCCTGCTTCTCCTTAGCTTTTCCTTTATCAGCCTCGGGACGTTTGCTAGGAGTCTGCCTCTTGCTCTCATTGTGTTGAGATAGGGCCGAAGCAGAAGGCCTGACCACCGAGATAATAGCCGAGACCGCTTCCCTAGGCTCGGCATCGAAAACTGGAGGCTCGGGAAGAAGATTTTGCTTCACCTCAGCAACGGTCTGGCCAACTATCTCTGCAGTTGGCTCGGTATTTTGTTCAATTACGCCAGGCGCTTCGTCGGCTCGGTTTGCTACTTCTTTCGCTTTCGTCTCTTTTAGTGCCTGCCTGTCACGGATCGTCAATCTTTTTCCCATGTTGTTCCTTGGAGGACTTGGCGATGGAGATTCAGACTCCGAACTGTCAGATACTTCTACACCGGCGAAAATAGCTCGGGCTTTTTCGACTCTTCTTAGGGAAAAATGTCTTTCCCAATGGCACTTCCCAGCGACAAGTGTGTTCCGAAGCGTAAGTGTATCTTCTGGGTAACGAGGGAGAACCTGCCGAACTGCAAAAGCAAAAACTAAAAATTGGTCAGCTCGCTACAAAGTGAAACTTTAACCAATCTCCTGAAGGGTCTACGGCTCGCCCACCAATATTTCCCCACTCCGACTTGACGTAATGGATGTATTCGGCTTCTACCGTAGCATCGTTAATAGGAACGAAGAAGAAATAGTGCCCCCAATCACCGTCTTTGCTCCGAAAGCCTTCGATGATTTTTCTTTGCTTCTTATTGGAGATGTAGTAGGCGTAGGAGTTTTTAATCTTTCGGAACTCAAGAAACTGCCGGAGGTGGGAGATGCGAACGGTCACGTCACACTCATAGCTCCTAACCAAAATCCCAACTAGGTGACGCATTCCGCGAGGCGTAATTTGGCTCGGCGCTAACCCATGCTTGTATAAAAAGCGGACGATCAAGCTAGGGATCGGAAACCAAAGCAGACAACCGTAGAAGAAACACTCATAGAGAGTGAAATATCCAGGCGGTGGAGATTTGGCACGGTCTGTTGGAGCAGGAACAACTAATTCGACACCTTCTGAAATGTGGAATCGATGCTTTAATGCCTCCAAGGACTCGGCAGTACATAAAGACGAACCAGGTGGATCGGGTCGTCTCCTGGGAGCTTTTCTCTTAGACTTTTGCCTCGTCGATGTGCTAGTCTGGTGGCTCGCAAACAATCTCTCCAACCGTATTCTTTCTGCCTCGTCGGTGACGTATTCTTCTGGTTTGGCTTTAAACTCTTCGAGAGCCTTTTGTATCGAGGCTGCCTCGGCATCCGCCTCGGCATCAAATGCTTCGTCTATCAGAGATGGGACAACAATCTGCAGTCGACCCCGCGGAGAACTAGGCCCAGCTGGCTCGGAAACCTCTGGAGATAAAACCATCTTTCGACCCAGCAGTGAAGCAGAAGTTGCCGAACCAATAGAATCTTCCAGCTTGGCGATATGAGACATTGAGGATTTTGGCTCGGCGATATAAGATCGAGGAATTTGGCTCGAAAACAAACTGAACACTTAGCAAAAATTTGGAAATAATTTTGGCTCGGAGACACACTCGACACGAGTAATTTTGGCTCGGAGGCAGAGAAGATCAAAGCAACAACGCAACCCAGATGATGGTGGATCGAAAAATTCAAGCACCCGCCGTATGAGTTTGAAGATGGATCAGAAAATGCAAGGGTTCGCCGAGCCACGCTTGAAGATGGATCGGAAAATTCAATAGTGGCGGCGGCGGAACAGGAGGATAGATGAAAACCTAGCCAACTACTTAAACAAAAAAGAGAGAAAAGAGGAGAGAGAAGAGAGCTACCTGATTTTTCGGAAATGAAGAGAAGTAAGTTATGAGGAGTGAGACAAAGATCTGAATATAAAGAAGCATGAAATTACAGCGCATGACGCCACGCAGCCTCGGAAACATGCGAAACGCTTACAGTTCCCAATAAAGTTGTAATCATGAACAGAGACACTTCAAGCCAACGTTACTACCGAGCCAAAAACGAATCACTTATTGGGATGGCTCGGCAGCATATCAGAAGAAGACTGCTCGGCAAAATAACGATATAAGCAATACAGCAAGATAACGAGCCAAAACAGCTCGGTCAAACGAATGATAAGTTGGCTCGGCGGCATGACAAAGGTGTCAGTTCGGCAAAATGAAAACAAGTATATCACATGCCAAAGTGGCTCTGCAACGCAATTGAAGACGAATAAGCAGCATGTCAAGGGGTTGATTCGGCGATAAGATACTCCAGTGTTGGCTCGAAAATAAAACACCTCGGCAGCACTATCGGTTTGGCTCGGCATTTGTCAATACCCGGATGACAACTTCATCACAAAGCTGGCTCAGTAGCCCAAAGAGAGTTGATCTCGATCTTGACTTCTCACCTCGTCACTATTATTAATAATACTACCGAGCTGGGCGGCTAACTGTTGGGGTCAATTTTCACCTCGTCGAGATCAACTGCTGATAAGACTAAGTATGGAGAAAAAGCTAGCCAAGCAAGCACAAACTCTTGGCTCGGCGGCAGAAGCGAGCCAACATCTTGGCTAGGCATGAGGAAGTGAGTGACGAGCCAACGTTCGGCTAGGTGACAAGCCAACACTTGGCTCGGCAGCAGAAAGGAGTGACGAGCCAACTCTTGGCTCGGCAGCAGGGAGGAGCAAGAGACAAGCCAATATCTTGGCTAGGCAGCAGGAAGAAAGGAGTGACGAGCCAACATCTTGGCTAGGCAGAAGAAGAAGCAAGAGACGAGCCAACATCTTGGCTCGGCAGTAGAAGAAGCAAGAGACGAGCCAATATCTTGGCTAGGCAGTAGAAGAAGCAAGAGACGAGCCAACATCTTGGCTAGGCAGCAAGAGGAAAGGAGTGACGAGCCAACATCTTGGCTCGGCAGTAGAAGAAGCAAGAGACGAGCCAATATCTTGGCTAGGCAGTAGAAGAAGCAAGAGACGAGCCAACATCTTGGCTCGGTAGCAAGGAGAATGGAGTGACGAGCCAACAATTTGGCTCGGTAGCAGGGAGAAATGGTGACGAGCCAAACTTGGCTCGGCAGCACGAAGAAACGAGTGACGAGCCAACATGTTGGCAAACCAACGAACGGTGACGAGCCAACATTTTGGCAGACCAATT
Organism: Pseudoturritis turrita; assembly: GCA_900406555.1. Lineage (NCBI taxonomy): Eukaryota > Viridiplantae > Streptophyta > Magnoliopsida > Brassicales > Brassicaceae > Pseudoturritis > Pseudoturritis turrita. The sequence continues at coordinate 595,528 of OVBL01001087.1, read as the reverse complement.
ACCTGGCTCAGAATTGGGAGAGGCAGGCGAGACAAACGACGAGCCAGCTCACCGATGACCCAGCGAAGCAATGAGCCCAATATTTCATTGGGTCAAGGCAACAAGCCATAAGAGATCGGTGGGCCGAGATGACGAGCCTAAGAAAGAAGCCCACAGCCGAGCCAGAGAAAGGAAGTTTTCCAAATACTTTTAGGAAAACTTGCCTAGCCGACTTATTCGTATATAAATAGACAATGTACCTCTTTGAAAAGGGGATAAAAAATTGACCTAGCAAAACACTTGTTATTCTTTGCAACAGCTTTCAAAACATCTGAGATAATAAAAACCATCTTTGGATCTCTGTTCTTGGTTCTTTTACATAGAAGTTTGTCGAATCCCTAAATTCTCCTTACAAGTTTTGGTTGTGCGAGTTTCGACTCCCACACCGACCTCGGCCATGATAAAGATTTTACCGAGGAAGAAGAAAACATCCTCTGGGTCCAACGAGCCCATGTTGAAGAAGAGCGAAAAGCAGCAATCAAAGCTCAGAAGGAGGAGGTGTCCGAAATTCGAGCCGATATGGAGCAAGCTGCCGCGGAGATAAAAGTTGTTCGCTTCCAGATGCATATGGCCACAAGAAAAGCCCCGAGCTCGATCGAGTACTTGAAGAAGCACATAACACTCCATTCACAACTCGAATTACGAAGACGAAGGTTTCCGACCCTGGGAAAGTCCGATCCAAAGGAACACTTGATAGCCTTCGCGATAGAGATGGGACGAGCAAACTTCAAATAAGGGGAGAAAGACGCTGGTCAATGTCTTTTATTCGTTGAACACCTAAAAGGACCAGCTCTCCAATGGTTCTCCAGGCTCGAAAGAAATTCGATCAACAATTTCAATCAGTTATCCTCAGCATTCCTCAAACACTATGCTATATTCATGGAACGCTGAATGTTCGATGCGGATTTCTGGACCATGGGGGCAAGGACAAACCGAGACTTTACGAAATTTTATCGAGCGGTTCAAGTCGGTATTGTCGAAAGTAGAAGGGATAAGTGACGAGGCCGCGTTAGAAGCATTAAAGAAAGCTCTGTGGTTCGACTCGGATTTCTGAAAGGATATCGCTATAAACGCTCCTACCACGATTCATGATGCATTGCACCGAGCAACAGACTTTGTGGCAAACGAAGAAGAAATGAAGGTCGTAGCCCAGAAGCACGGAAAAGCAAAATCTGTGAGCTATCCTCCCCACGCTCCAAGCCCACCGAACAACAAGAAGGGCAACCAAGGTTCCAGATATGTTCAACACGAAGGAGGTTTTAAAAGAGCTCATTATTATCAAATTGATTCGCCAGGTTATGGCCAGGAACGACGCCAAGGCCGAGGAAGAGGTGCATGGAACAGCACGTGGACTAGAGGCCAAGGATCCTACGATGAAATGGCTAATTGCGAACATAACCTTATCTTCGGATATTCAACTGCAAATTGTCGTATTCTGGGTTTAAAACTTGCTGGGAAGCTGGCGGGCTGGCAAACTTAAGGGCGACATTAGCATCAAGGATTTTCACCTGGATATCAATGAAAAAACCGGCCTGAGCAGGCGAACGAGGATCCTCCTAAGCGAGGAAAGAAAGACGACGAGGCACCACAATCCGGATCAAGAAGACGGATAAACATGATAATGGGCGGATTACACTATTGCTCTGATACTGTCTCGTCGATTAAAGCTTTTCAACGGCGAGCCGATGTTAGCGTTAATTGGTCTGCACCCTCCAAATTCCCAAACGACATAATCTCATTCGAAGAAAGAGAAACCACCGGGATCGATAAACCGCATGGCGATCCTCTCGTAAATTGAATTGATCATCAGTGATTTCGATGTCACCCGGGTATTGGTAGATACAGGCAGTACGGTGGATATAATCTTCAAAGAGACCCTCAGTAGAATGAACATCGATTTGTCTGACATCGTGGGAACCCCGAAACCGTTGACTGGATTCTCTGGGGAAACGACAATGACAATTGGAACGATCAAACTGCATGTTCAAGCTAGAGGGATCATCACGATTGTCGAGTTTTCCGTAGCCGATCACCCAGTGATCTATAACGTCATTGTCGAAACACCTTGGTTAAACTCAATGCGCGCTGTAGCCTCAACCTACCATCTCTGCATAAAATTCCCAATGCCGAGCGGAATGAAGACAATCTTGGGGAGTTAGAAGGAAAGCCATGTGTCCTTCCTAGCTGCACACAAACTCAGGAACCCTATCACTGATCCGGTAGCCAGGTCAGAGCGCAAGAAGATGAAGACGGATAGAGAGCCAGTGAAAGAGCTCTACAAAATCTTATAGCAATTACAGATCGCGGATGATCGCAAAAAGGAAGCGGCTGAACCAACCTGCGATCATGTCGCTTTGGTGCGTATAGACGATTATCATCCAGAATTGTGCGTGGAAGTCGGACCAAAACTCGATGAGAAAATCAAAGACGAGCTTGTTTCCTTCTTGAAAAAGAACATAGACACTTTCGCATGGGTAGTAGAGGATATGCCCGGAATCGATATCAGCATAGCCAGTCATGAGCTGAACGTTGATCCAACCTTCAAACCAATAAAATAGAAGAGGCGGAAACTCGGGCCAGAAAGGGCAAAAGCAGTCAACGACAAGGTGGAAAGGCTCTTGCAAGTTGTATCAATCACAGAAGTAAAGTACCTGGATTGGCTGGCCAATTCAGTAGTCGTGAAGAAGAAGAACGGGAAGTGGTGAGTATGTATAGATTTCACCGATCTGAACAAAGCATGCCCTAAAGACAGCTTCCCACTTCCACACATAGACCGACTGGTCGAGGCGACAGCAGGAAACAAATTCTTGTCATTCATGGATGCTTTCTCCGGATATAATCAGATCCTGATGAACCCTAGTGATCGAGAAAAAATAGCCTGGATTACGGATCGTGAAATATATTGCTACAAGGTGATGCCTTTCGGTCTCAAGAATGCCGGAGCCACATATCGGCATTTTGTAAACAAAATGTTCACTAATCAACTCAGAAAGACGATGGAGCTTTACATAGACGATATGCTGGTAAAATCATTAGAGGAAAAGGATCAAGTAATACATTTGGAGGAGTGTTTTGAACAACTGAACTTACACAACATGAAGCTGAATCCGACAAAGTGCAGATTCGCAGTCACGTCGAGAGAATTTCATGGTTACTTAGTTACTCATCGAGGTATCAAAGCAAACCCCAAGCAGATTGACGCGCTTATCCAGATGGTTTTGCCAAAGACGAAATGTGAACTGCAAAGACTGATTGGGAGAGTAGCTGCACTCAATCGATTTATTTTGCGATCTACCGACAAGTGTTTACCTTTCAACGATACTTTACGAGGAAACAAAAAGTTCGAATAGACAGATAAGTGTAAAAAAGCTTTCCAGCAGTTGAAGAAGTACCTTGCTAGTCCACCGGTGCTTGCAAAGCCTATCGAGGGAGAATTGCTCTTCTTGTATACCGCAATATCCGCCACAACAGTAAGCAGAGTAATCATTCGACAAGAACGGGGATAGCAGACGCCAAATTTTTACGTCAGCAAGATTCTCACCGATGCAGAGACAAGATACCCGCAAATGAAGAAATTGGCATTATCGATTGTCATGTCCGCCAGGAAACTAAGGCCATACTTTCAATCGCACACTATCGTAGCACTAAGCACTTTCCCCCTACGATCTGTTTTGCATAACCCAAGTCAATCCGGGAGGCTTGCCAAATGGGCTATCGAGCTGAGTGAGTATGACATTGAGTATCGCGGGCGAACTTGCGCAAAATCATAAGTGTTGGCTGACTTTTTGATCAAACTTCCGGAGGAAAGCCTCACTGAAGAAAACCTGAGTTCGATTTGGCAACTCCACGTCGACTGCTCGTTATCCAAAAGCGGCTCAGGAGTCGGAATACGTCTCACATCGCCAACGGGTGAAATACTTGAACAATCATTCTGCCTTGGCTTTCGGGCCTCCAACAATGAAGCAGAGTATGAGGCCCTCATTGCTGAAATGAAGCTTGCACGAGGACTTAAGATCGATTCCATTCACTCATTTTTCGATTCACAGCTGGTCGCAAACCATTTCAGCGGGGAAGATGCAACTAAAGACGACCGTATGGAAGCATATCTAAAGATTGTCAGAGACTTGGCTGCACAGTTTAAAGAGTTCACGCTAATGCGTATTCCAAGAGGGGCAAACACTTCTGTTGACGCACTGGCAGCTTTTGCGTCCACCTCTGATCCAGACTTGAAGCGGATTATCCCGGTGGAATTTATCAAACACCCGAGTATCACTCCTCCAGAAACAGTGAGTGTAGTTACTCGATCTCAAGCCGCCAGAAAGACGAAGGAGATAGTCAGTGCAGCAGACACTACCGAGAACGACATTGAAATGTAAGAAGTCATAGAAAATGATTCAACAAGACAGACACGGAAGACGAAGGACTCAAATCTCAAACGCAAACTGACACGATCAATGATGATAAAAATCCCGCAAGTTTTTCCCCAATTGAAGAGGAGGCAGCGGCCATGGAAGAGGACTCCATACCCCTCTCTACCAACGTCAACTCTCCTCCCGAAATTGAAGAGGCCGAAATGGAAGAAAATTCACAGGAAATGGAATATGGTTGCGACAAAAAGCGACGTCAACTCTCCTTCCTATTCGTCTTGCTGGGTCCAGACCTGATCCCACCCCTCGGGTTCGACTCATCGTTGCCAAGGCCTTCAGCTCACCGGTCACAGCTCGCCGATCACAGCTCGCCCGTCATCGTGCTGTTCAGCTTGTCTTGCTCCTCCGCCTTCTTGAGTAGCATCTCCAGCATGGTTTTCATCTCCGTCAGTCTTGCCGAAGCCTCCCTGGCATTTTCGGGTCGGTTCGTCTAATCCTCCATGCCGGTGTTTCTGGTATCAGCAGCGTCCTCGTCTCCGTCGTTGGCCGTCATCTTCGGATCGGTTTCGCGGTGGTTTTCGGTGTAAGATAATTTCAAACTCCCCACAGACGGTGCCAAATTGTGGGTGTGTAAATCCACACAATTGAATTTGGTTAGACTTTTACAGGGATCTGAAACTTCTGAGATTAAAATCACAAATACGAATATCCAAAGATGGTTATTTTATCAAGCTGTTTCGAAAGCTTTTCTTATGAGAGCAAAAGTACAGAGTTTTTGCTAGGTAAAAATTGCGGATCCTCTTTTCAGAGGGTTCATGAGTATATATTCAAGCCAAAGTCGGCCAAACCTATTTCTAAGAGATAAGGAAGATTTTCTGTTTCTTCGGGTGTTTCCTTTCTTAAGTCGGTTCGGCCTGCTGGGCTTCTTCTCCAGGTTCGGTCCACTTCTGCTTTTGGGCTTGTCGTGAATTCCTTGTTTTCTTGGGCCTGGCTTGGTTTCGTTGAACCCATCACCTTCGGCTCGGGTCCATTGGGCTTGACTCTGGTTCGGTTAGGGATTCCCTTAACTAAATATCGCGGGTCTGCCTCGGGTAACTCGATCAATCTGTTCCGTTACGGATTAGGATACCCGCCCATGTGTAGTTATGGGTGGGGGTACCCGACCCATGTGTGGTTATGGGTCGTGGCACCTGATCCATGTGTGGTTACGGGTCGTGGTACCCGACCCATGTGTCGTTACGGGTTGTGGTACCCGTCCCATGTGTCGTTACGGGTTGGGGTACCCGACCCACGTGTGTCATCACGGGTCGGGGTATCCGACCCATGTGTCCTTACGGGGTCTGACATAGTGAGAACCCCGAAACTGTTGACTGGATTCTCTGGGGAAACGACAATGACAATTGGAACGATCTAACTGCCTGTTCAAGCTAGAGGGATCATCGCGATTGTCGAGTTTTCCGTAGCCGATCACCCGGTGATCTATAACGTCATTGTCGAAACACCTTAGTTAAACTGAATGCGCGTTGTAGCCTCAACCTACCATCTCTGCATAAAATTCCCAATGCCGAGCGGAGTGAAGACAATCTTGGGGAGTCAGAAGGAATGCCGTGTGTGCTTCCTAGCTGCACACAAACTCAGGAACCCTATCACTGATCCGGCAGCCAAGTCAGAGCACAAGAAGATGAAGACGGATAGAGAGCCAGTGAAAGAGCTCTCCAAAATCTTATAGCAATTACAGATCTTGGATGATCGCGAAAAGGAAGCGGTTGAACTAACTTGCGATCATGTCGCTTTGGTGCGTATAGACGATAATAATCCAGAATGGTGCGTGGAAGTCGGACCAAAGCTCGATGAGAAACTCAAAGACAAGCTTGTTTCCTTCTTGACAAAGAACATAGACACTTCCGCATGAGCAGCAAAGGATATGCCCGAAATCGATATCAGCGTAGCCAGTCATGAGCTGAACGTTGATCCAACCTTCAAACCAATAAAATAGAAGAGACGGAAAATCAGGCCAGAAAGGGCAAAAGCAGTCAACGAAGAGGTGGAAAGGCTCTTGCAAGTTGGATCAATCACAGAAGTAAAGTACCTAGACTGGCTGGCCAATCCAGTAGTCGGGGTACCTGACCCATCTGTGTCGTCAAGGGTCGGGGTACCCGACCCATGTGTTGTTACGGGTTGTGGTACCTGACCCATGTGTCGTTACGGGTCGTGGTACCCAACCCATGTGTGTCGTCAAGGGTCGGGGTACCCGACCCATGTGTCGTTATGGGTTGTGGTACCTGACCCATGTGTCGTTACGTGTCGTGGTACCCGACCCAGGTATCGTTACGTGTCGTGGTACCCGACCCAGGTGTCGTTACGGTTCGGGTACCCGACCGACGTGTATCATTACAGGTCGGGGCACCCGACCCACGTGTATAGTTACGGGTCGTGGCACCCGACCCACGTGTATCGTTACGGGTCGGGGTACCATCCAACGTGTATCCTTACGGGTCGGGGTACCCGACCCACATGTATAGTTACGGGTCGGGGTACCCGACCCACATGTATAGTTACGGATCAGGGTACCCTACCCACCTGTATAGTTACGGGTCGAGGTAACCGACCCACGTGTATTGTTACGGGTCGGGGTACTCGTCCCACGTGTATCCTTATGGATCGGGGTACCCGACCCACATGTATAGTTACGGGTCAGGGTACCTGACCTACGTGTATCGTTATGGGTCGGGGCACCGGACCGATGTGTATCGTTACGGGTCAGGAAACACGACCCATGTGTATCGTTACGGGTCGGGGTACCGGAACCGTTATGCTTAGTCACGGGTCGTGGTGCCCATTATGAGAATCCGAACCATCGTCATTTCTTCTATACTTAGTCGTTTTCAATCGTTGATTCTTAAAAGGTGGAAACTGAACCCAACAGTTAGCCCCTTAGCTCAGCGGTACCAGTGATGTTTGTGCCGAGGTGTAAGTGGTCGAGTCTGGGATCAACGATTCAAACTGTTGAAGACTGTGGGAGTCGAAATCAACACAATTAGATTTGTCGGAGGTTTGTTAAGAGGGATGAAATTTCTGCGTATGAACCACGAAAGCGAAGATCCAAAGATGGTTTTTATTAAGCTGTTTCGAAAAGCTTTTGCGTACAAGAGTTTGAGAGCAAAAAGTCTAGGGTTTTGCTAAGTAAACTGCGGATTCCCCTTTAAGAGGATGTACATGAGTATATATACTAGTTTAAGTCGGCCAGACCAATTCAAAAGGGATAAGGAAAATTTCCTAAACTTTCGGGATTTCCGTTTAGCTAAGTCGGCTTTGCTTCATGGGCCTTTGTATAGGTACGGGCCAAAGAACGGCTTGTTTACGTCGTATAGAAATAACTTCGGCCGCGTCGTCTTCTATCTTAGTATAGAACTGACTTCAGCCGCGTCGTCTTCTGGTTTCGTATAGAAATGACTTTGGCCGCATCATCTTCTGGCTTCGTATAGAAATGACTTCGGCCGCGTCATCTTTTGGCTTCGTATAGAAATGACTTTGGCCGCGTCGTCTTCTGGCTTCGTATAGAAATGACTTCGGCCGCATCGTCTTTTGGCTTCGTATAGAAATGACTTCGGTCGCGTCGTCTTTTGGCTTCGTATAGAAATGACTTCGGCCAGACAGCTTCGTATAGAATTGACTTCGGCCAGACAGCTCCGTATGGAAATGAATTCGGCCGGACAGCTTCGTATAAAATTGACTTCGGCCAGATAGCCCGTATGGAAATGACTTCGGCCGGACAGCTTCGTATAAAATTGACTTCGGCCAGACATCCCCGTATAGAAATGACTTCGGCCAGGCAGCTTCGTATAGATTTGACTTCGGCCAGACAGCTTCGTATAGATTTGACTTCGGCCAGACAGCTTCGTATAGAATTGATTTCGGCCACACAACTCCATATAGAAATGACTTCGGCCAAACTGTTTTGTATAGAATTGACTTCGGCCAAACAGCTCCGTATAGAAACGACTTCGGCCAGGTTGACTTCGGCCAAGCTTGGCTTCGGCCAGGCTTGCCGAAGTGGTCTTGCCAAAGTCTTCTGTTCGTTGCCAAACTGGCCTTGCTCTTTCCGAAGTCGGGCTTCTTCGCTGAAGTGAGACAGCTTGGCCGAAGTGGACAGCTTGGCCGAAGTTGACTGCTTGGCCGAAGTGGACTGCTTGGCCGAAGTGGACTGCTTGGCCGAAGTGGACAGCTTGGCCGAAGTAGACAGCCTGGCCGAAGTGGACAGCCTGGCCGAAGTGGACAGCCTGGCCGAAGTGGACAGCCTGGCCGAAGTGGACAGCATGGCCGAAGTGGACTGCTTGGCCGAAGTGGACTGCTTGGCCGAAGTGGACTGCTTGGCCGAAGTGGCCAGCTGGGCCGAAGTGGACTGCTTGACCGAAGTGGACTGCTTGGCCGAAGTGGACAGGTTGGCCGAAGTGGACAGCTTGGCCCAAGTGGACAGCTTGGCCCAAGTGGACAGCTTGGCCGAAGTGAACTGCTTGGCCGAAGTGGACAGCTTGGCCGAAGTGGACAGGTTGGCCGAAGTGGAGCTTCTTTGCCGAAGGGTTGTCTTTGGCCAGAGTCGAGCTCATATCGTGCCTAAGTGGATTCGTATCACAGCCAAAGCGAGCTCGTATCTTGCCTAAGTGGATTCGTATAAGGTGCTTAAGTGGATTCGTATCACGGCCGAAGTGAGCTCGTATCGTGCCTAAGTGGATTCGTATCACGGCCGAAGCGAGCTCGTATCATGGCCGAAGTGAGCTCGTATCGTGCCTAAGTGGATTCGCATCACGGCCGAAGTGAACTCGTTGGCCGAAGCAGATAACCTGGGCGAAGTGGACTGTTGGCCGAAGTGGACAGCTTGGCCGAAGTGGATGGCTTGGCCGAAGTGGCCATTGCCGAAGCCTTTTCTCTCGCCGAAGTGGGCTCTCCGAGCCGAAGTCCCCTTGCCGATGTGGGCTGTGCCGAAGTGGAGCTCCTTCCGTGCCGAAGTCTCCCCTTGCCGAAGTGGAGCTCCTTCCGTGCCGAAGTCTCCCCTTGCCGAAGTGGAGCTCCTTCCGTGCCAAAGTCTCCCCTTGCCGATGTGGAGCTCCTTCCGTGCCGAAGTCTCCCTTTGCCGATGTGGGCTGTTTCGAAGTGCAGCTCCTTCCGTGCCGAAGTCCTCCTTGCCGATGTGGGCTGTGCCGAAGTGGAGCTCCTTCCGTGCCGAAGTCCTCCTTACCGTTGTGGGCTGTGCCGAAGTGGAACTGGAGCCATGCCAAAGTCTCCTCGCCGATGTGGAGCTACCTCGGCCAAAGTGAAGCTTGGCCGAATTGGAGCTTCCTTGGCCGAAGTGGCCTTGCCGATGTCTCCCCCTTGCCGAAGTCTCCCTTGCCGAAGTGGAGGCCTTGCCGAAGTGGAGGCTTCCCGAAGTGGAGGCTTGCCGAAGTGGACCGTGCCAATATCTCCCCCTTGTCGAAGTCTCCCTTGCCGAAGTGGAGGCCTCGCCGAAGTGGAGGCTTCCCAAAGTGGAGGCTTACCGAAGTGAGCTCTTATCATGCCTAAATGGATCCGTGTAGTCACCACTTAGGCCATGATTTCGGCCTTGTCCGATTCTTCGTATTTTCATACTTAGCCATTTTCCCATTGATCACAGCTGAGTGGGTTTTAACCCCAACAGTTAGCCCCCCAGCTCGGTAGTTTCAGTGATGATAGTGCCGAGGTAGAGGAAGTCTAAGCTGGGATCAATGTGCCATGCCAATTGGTACGAGCTGAACCAATGACGAGTTTGATAGGTTGGTTGCCTCATTTGGAAACGACTTAGTGGTCTCGCCGATTTCTGAAGAATCGGCCGACGTTACGCTTGGCAACGAGTCTGTTGAAGCGTTAGCGGCAGATGTCGGCGTTCGCGTATTCTCTGGATCCAACAGGGGTAATCCTAGTTTGCCTTTGCTTGGTTTGAACGAAGCCTCCGAATCCAAGACGACAACCGACTCCTCCGATGATGATGATGGTGTATCTTCAAGGGGTAAGATATGATGATGATGGGGATACGCCCAAGACTGTGGCTTGGTCTATTCTATTTATGCTTGATGTTATTTGGACATAGTGCCTGGATGGCTTTATCCGTATCGACTTATTATGTATGCCTTTGTGGCTTTTTGTTTTTGTTGTGTTGTTTCCTTGTTTTCGAAACTCGTTGCTTGAATGCTTTTTATCCAAGGAGGATTGATTTGTTTCGCTATATCTTATGTTACTACCAACGATTCGTTTGTTGGGCTTTAAGATGGTCATTCCGACTCACGGATATGTTAACGTAAACATATCCGCTCCGATAATTAGAATAGGTGTTTCGACCAATGATTTGTTTGTTGGGTTTTCAGATGAAATTTTGGTTTACGGGTACGCTACCGTAAGCATATCCGCTCCGACAATGAACACGAAGTACTGTTGCGACCAACGATTTGTTTGTTGGGGTTTAGTAACCCGCGAAGGGTGTGATATGATGACCATAGCTTCTCGAAGCTTGCGTTAAGTAGACGTAGAGCCTATTATGAAGTGGGGAGTATACGAGTATACTTACCCAGTCCTCCCCCCTTTTTTTTAAAGAGGGGGGCAGCTGAACCCTTCTGAAGACGAGCTGCCTACGTATCTTTTGCAGGGATCAAGCCGCCCTGTAGTTCGTGTGAAGTACCTTACGGATAGTACTTCTTGAGATGCATCGCGTTCCACGATCTTGGTATTGGAACGTCAGTCATGTTGGCGAGTTCGTAAAATCCGGGTCGGACTACTTTCGTGATTTTATAAGGTCCATCCCAGTTTGCTCCAAGTTTGCCAGCGTTCCGTTCTGCCGTATTCTGAAAAACCTTCCGTAAGATTAGGTCTCCCTTGTAGAGCTGTCAATTTCGAACGTGAGAGTTGTAGTATTTTGCGGCTGCATTCTGGTAGTTCTGAATTCGTATCAAGGCTTGGTCTCTCCTTTCGTTGATCAAGTCCAACTCATCAAGCATTAACAAGTGGTTGAGCCCTTCTTGTTATGGGAGTAGTCTTCGGCGGACTCCTGGAAAATGTACTTCTGGTGGAATGACTCATTCTGTCTCGTAGACGAGAGCGAATGGAATTTCGTTGGTTGCTCGTCGCGGTGTCGTTCTATGGGATCATAATACTCCTTCTAGTTCGTCAGCCCACCGTCCTTTCTTTTCGTCAAGACATTTTTTGAGGCCGTCGAGAATTGTCTTGTTGACTTCTTCCGCCTGGCCGTTTCCTTGTGGATATCTCAGGGTGGATTTGCTTGGTCGGATCTTCCACTTCTCGCAGAAAGTTTCGAACCTTGTGGAGATGAACTGCGAGCCATTATCGGTGACGATTTCGTATGGGACTCCATGTCGGCATATGATGTTCCTCCATACGAAACTTTCGACTTGTGCATCCTTGATGCTGGCATACAAATCAGCCTCCACCCACTTCGAAAAATAGTCCGTCAAGACCAGTAAGAATCGTTTCTGCTTCGAAGGATGCAAAGGTCCAACAATGTCCATGGACCATCGCATGAATGGGTAAGGTGACGATATCGAGGAGAGCATCTCGGTTGGCTGATGAATCATTGGTGCATGACGCTGACATTTCTCGCATCTGGATGAGTACTTCTCGCAATCTTGTATCATGGTTGGCCAGTAATAGTCATGTCGTTTAATTTTTATCGTCAAGGCTCGTCCTCTCGAATGGTTACCACATGACCCGCTATGAACTTCCTCCATGAGTTTTCCGGCCTACTTTCCTTCAACGCAGGTGAGTAATGGCCCTGAGAATATCCATTTGAAAACATTCCCATCGAGCAAGATGTAACGAGCCGCTTGTGCCCGAAGCTTTCGAGCCGCCCATTTGTCAGAAGGTAAGATACCATCACAGATGTATCCGCGGATGTCGTCAAGCCACCCTTTGTCACAGCCGTATGTAATTTTCGTACATGCTTCATCCATCTCGACAACTTCAATTTCGTGACGTGGGTCGACGTTGGAAGGGAAGGGAGTTAAATCCTCGTCCATAGCCGTTGCTTCTTCTTCAACATGTACGAGATTTTCGTCCAAATTGATTGCGTCTATTTCCATTTGAGATTCGGATCCCTTATCTGCCGCGTATGCCTCATCCTGGACCATTGAGTCGCTGGTTATTGCTTTTTCTTCATCAGCGTTGTCCGATGCACAGACATTCTCCCTTGCATTCCTGGCTGCTTGAGATCGCGTAACTACACTCACTGTTTCCGAAAGAGTGATACCCGGGCATTCGATGAATTCCACCGGAATAACTCGCTTCAAGTCTAGATCAGAAGTGGATGCGAGAGCAGCCAGTGCATCAGCCGAAGTGTTTTCTCCCCGCAGAATGGGTGTGAGCGTGAATTCTTTGAACTGCGCCGCCAAGTCTTTGACGACCTTTAGATATGCTTCCATACGATCGTCTTTAGCTGCATATTCTCCGCTGAACTGGTTTACAACCAACTGTGAATCCCAGAACGCACGAATGCTGTCAATCTTGAGTCCTTGCACGAGCTTCATTTCGGCAATGAGGGCTTCGTACTCTGCTTCATTGTTGGAGGCACGAAAGCCTAGGCGGAAAGATTGTTCAAGTATCTTGCCCGTCGGTGACGTCAGACGTATCCCAACTCCCGAGCCATTTTTGGATGATCAGCCGTCAACGTGGAGCTGCCAGGTCGAATTCGGGTTTTCTTCAGCGAGGCTCTCCTCCGGAAGTTCGATCAAAAAATCGGCGAGCACCTGCGACTTTGCGCAAGTCCGGCCGCGATACTCAATGTCATATTCGCTGAGCTCAATAGCCCACTTGGCCAATCTTCCGGATTAACTTGGGCTATGCAAAACGGACCGTAGGGGGAACGTGCTTAGGACCCCGATGGAGTGTGATTGAAAGTATGGCCTTAGTTTTCTGGCTGACAAGACAACTGACAAAGCCAACTTCTCCATATGTGGGTATCTTGTCTCAGCATCGGTCAGAGTCTTGCTGACGTAGAAAATTGGTTTCTGCTCGCCCCGTTCGTCTCGAATGAGTACTCTGCTTACTGCAGTGGTGGAGATTGCGGTGTACAAGAAGAGCGGCTCTCCCACGACTGGCTTTGCAAGCACCGGGGGCTGGCAAGGTATTTCTTCAACTGCTGGAAAGCTTCTTCGCACTTCTCTGTCCATTCGAATTTTTTGTTTCCTCGCAAAGTTTCGTAGAACGGCAAGCATTTATCGGTGGATCGCGAAATAGATCTGTTGAGTGCGGCCACCCTTCCAGTCAGTCTCTACACTTCGCATTTCGATTTTGGGGAAGCCATCTGGATAAGTGCGTCGATCTGCTTGGGATTTGCTTCGATACCTCGATGAGTAACCAAGTAACCAAAAAATTCTCCGGATGTGACTGCAAACCTACACTTTGTCGGGTTCAGCTTCATGTTGTGTGAGTTGAGCTGTTGGGAACACTCCTCCAAATGTGCTATGTGATCCTTTGCTTCCAGCGGTTTTACCAGCATGTCGTCTATGTAAACCTCCATCGTCTTTCCGAGTTGACTAGCAAACATCTTGTTCACTAAATGCTGGTACGTGGCCTCAGCATTTTTAAGCCCGAAAGGCATCACCTTGTAGCAGTATATTCCGCGATCTATAATGAAGGCTGTCTTCTCTCGATCGTCGGGATTCATCAAAATCTGGTTATACCCGGAAAATGCGTCCATGAATGATAGGAGCTTGTTGCCTGCCGTCGCTTCGACCAATCGATCAATGTGCGGTAGCGGAAAGCTGTCTTTTGGACACTCCTTGTTTAAGTTGGTGAAATCTAAACACACCCGCCATTTTTTGTTTTTCTTTCACTACTACAAGATTCGCTAGCCAAACTGGTTACTTGACTTCCATGATTGAACCGACTCGTAAGAGTTTTTCCACCTCGTCGTTCACTGCTTTCGCTCTGTCGGGACCTAACTTCCTCCGTTTCTATTTCACTGGTTTGAAGGTTGGGTCGACATTCAGCTCATGACTGGTTACGCTGATATCGATTCCGGGCATATCTTTTGCTGCCCATGCGAAGGTGTCCACGTTTTCCTTTAAGAATGAAACAAGCTCTTCCTTGATTGTTTTGTTAAGGCCAAATCCAATCTCAACGCATCGTTCTGGGTGTTCGTCATCGATACAAACTAATATCACGGGGTCGTAGGTCGGTTCGGCCGATTCTTCTTCGCGATCCTCCACAATCTATAATTGCTATAAGAGTTTGGAGAGTTCTTTCATCGGTTCTTTGTCCATCTTCATCTTCTTGCATTCTGACTTGGCTATCAGATCTGTGATGGGGTTCCTAAGTTTGTGCGCAGCTAGGAAACACACGTGCGACTCCTTTGGACTCCCCAAGATCGTTTTCACTCCACTAGGTGTTGGGAACTTCACGCAGAGATGATAGGTCGAGGCTACGGCGCGCATTGAATTCAGCCAGGGTGTGTCGATGATGACGTTGTAGATTGCTGGGTGATCGGCGATAGAGAATTCGACGATCTTGACGACCCCTCCAGCTTGTACAGGTAGTTTGATTGTTCCTATTGTCATCGTCATTTCTCCGGAGAATCCAGTCAATGGTTTCAGGGTTGCCACTATGTCAGACAGATCTACGTCCATTCGTTTGAGAGTCTCCTTAAAGATTATGTCCACCGTGCTGCCCATATCGACCACCACCCGGGCTGTCATAACCACTGATGATTAACTCGATCACGAGAGGATCGTCATGCGGTTTGTCAATTCTGCCTGTTTCTCTTTCTTCGAATGAGATTACATCGTCTGGGAACTTGGAAGGTGCGGACCAGTTGACGCTGACATCGGCTCGCCTTTGAAAAGCTTTAATCGATGAGGCGGTATCCGAGCAATAGTGAGATCCACCCATTATCATGTTGATTCGTCTCCTTGGTCCAGATTGTGGGGTTTCATCGTTTTGCCTGCCTCGCTTAGGAAGATCTTCATTCGCCTGCTCGGGGCAGTTTTCGTTGGTGTCCATGTCGAAGTCCTTGAGGCTAATATTCCCTTTGAGTTTGCCAGCCGCCAGTCTTGCGGCGAGTTTTAAGCTTAGAATACGGCAATTTGCGGTTGAGTGTCCAAAGATATGGTGATGTTCGCAATAAGCCGTTTCATCGTAAGTCCCTTGGCCCCTGGTCCACGTGCTACTCCACGTACCTCTTCCTCGGCCTTGGCTTCGTCCTTGCCCGTATCCCGACGAGTCAACTTGGTAGTTATGGGCTCCTTTGAATCCTCCTTCGTGTTGGATGTATCCAGAACCTTGGCTGCCATTTCTGTTGTTCGGTGGGTTCAGGGCAGAGGGAAGATAGTTCGTGGACTTCGCCTTTCTATGCTTCTGGGCCAGGATCTTTACTTCTTCTTTGTTGGAGGCGAAGTCCGTTGCTCGATGCAATGCATCCTAGATCGTGTTTGGAGCGTTTAGTGCAATCTCCTTCCGAAAATATGAGTCGAACCACAGGGCTTTCTTCAATGCTTGCAACGCGGCTTCGTCACTTATGCCTTCTACCTTCGGCAGTACTGACTTGAATTGCTCGATGAAGGTTCGTAATGTCTCGTTCTGTCCTTGCCCCATGGTCCATAAATCTGCATCGGATGTTCGGCGCTCCATGAAAATAGCGCAGTGTTTGAGGAATGCCGATGACAGCTGATTAAAATTGTCGATCGAATTTCTTCCCAGCCTAGAGAACCATTGTAGAGCTGGCCCTTTAAGGTGCTCCACGAACAGGAGACATTGACCAGCGTCCTCTTCTCCTTCTCTGAAGTTTGCTCATTCCATTGCTATTGCGAAGGCGGTCAAGTGCTCTTTTGGATCAGCTTTTCTTTCGTAAACCGGTATCTTCATCTTCCCCGGATCAGAAACCCTTGTCTTAGTAATTCGAGTTGTGAACGGGGTGTTCTGTGCTTCTTCAAGCACTCGGTCAAGTTCGGGAGCCTTTCTCGTCATCTGAGATCGAACGAATCTCATCTCAGCGGCAGCTCGCTCCATGCCAGCCCGAATCTCGGCCATCTCCTCCTTCTGGGCTCGGACTATCGCTTTTTGCTCCTCTTCGATCTGGGCTCGTTGGGCCCAGAGGATGTTCTCCTCTTCCTTGGTGAAGTCTTGATCATGGCCGAGGTTGGTATTGCTCCGTCAATTTTTCAGTCAATTTAAAACCATCATTAAGAGTCACTAGTTTCACCAATCAATGCCTAAATTCAACCGTTCAAGCAATTTCAGGGAAACCCAAAATATGAAAAATTAAGAATTTCAGAATCAATTAAAATGTAAGCATGAATCATGTTAAAAACCAACCCAACATCAGTAATCAAGAACCAAATTAACGAAATATTTCCTAAATTTTCCTAAAATTCGTTCTAATTTATCCGTTCTTCGTTAAAAATTCAAAAATACTCACTCTGATCTTTAAAATTCTGATTACTGATGTATTCATATTTTCGCATTTCTTAGCATGCATTTTTTTAGTTTTAGAGTCATTTGCGATAGATGTGAGAAGAATGATTGAGTAGGGATTAACTTGTGTGATAATATGTATTATCTAGAGGTATGATGTTGAATGCTTTGTTAGTTCCTTTTGGTTTTGAGTTCTCACTTTCAAACCTCTTCTCCGGTTTGTTCCTACTTGTTTGCTTGAGAACAAGCAAAGGACAAGTCTGCGGGAGTTGATGTATTCATATTTTAGCATTTCTTAGCGTGCATTTTCTTTAGTTTAGAGTCATTTGACTTGCATTTTGTGTCTTTCCCTTCATTTCGAGTTCCATTTAGATTAAATTGAGTCTTAGAGTCCTAGGCTTCATTACATGCATTTGCATTGCATTCGAAGTTCATTTCAGGTACTTTGGAGGCTAGGAAGAAAAGGAAACCAAGGAGGAATTGAACACATGAAAGAGAGTGAAGAAAACACTAAAATGAGGAGAATGTGTGCTGGATCGACCACCCCTGCTAGAGTAGGTCGATGAGTAGGTAGATCAGACTAACACCAAAAGCAGAAAAATGCAGATAAAGTGACTTGAAGATCATGTCTGATTAAGGTCTTCCCATGCCCTTTTTAATCTGAAATCAGGTGGGGGGATATGAAATTGAGTTAGCTTCACGTGGGCGTTGGATTCAACTCCTTTCGAGTTACGGTTAAATAGTTATGGCCAATTTAGTGAGGACATGCCAGGCTGATCGACCAGGCCATCTCCTTCAGTCGATGGGACGCACGTCCGTAGCCCATGCCGAGTGCTGGATCGACCCACACCTTCCATCCGGTCGATGGGGCCAGTCGATGGTGAGCACACTTTATGCACAAATCCGGGTTTGATCCGGTTTGTCACGAGTTGACACCTTCCCCTTCACTATATATATGTTTTAGCACATTTAGAACGCTAAGTTAGACATGTTTTAATATTTTCTCTCTAATGTTTAGTACTTTTATTTTCCTTGAATCTTGGATGATTTATTGAATCTTTCTTAATCTTTTTCATTTCTCTAATCATGTTTATCTCTTTAATTATTAGCATTTGTTTTGGTTCTTACTTTTGCCATGAGTGAGTAGTCTCTTTAATGGATGTTGGGTATAGTAGATTATGATGTTTGATGCATGATTAGTGATGCTTATGTCTAGATTATTATGATTTCCTATGTTTAGAATGTGCCCAAGGCTACAATTGAACTTACTCATCAATTCCTTGATCATGGTTTTTTCATACCCGAAAGGTGTTTGTGAAAATGTGTAGGAGAACTTTAAATGCTTTTCACATCTTAGCCAATTAACACTTGATGTTTAAGGTGATTAGTTGAATTGTAGGACTTATGCATTAATGATTTCTAATCTCTATCAATAGGTATCGAAAGATTGTCATTTTGAGTGATTAGTATAATGGATTAGAATTCATGAAAGTAGACTAATCTACGTTAGGATTCATGTCTTGGAAATGACTTGTCATATGAATTAGCATCATTGGTCATTATTTTAAACATCCCTAGTCTATGATCTCTACTCAATGTCCATACATTTATCTATTCGAATCGATTTTGCCTTAATCCGATTGACTTTTTGTTGACTTTTCAAATTGCATTTTGAATTGCTTTCTTTTAAGTTTAGTTTGCTTATGCTTTCTTTTATGTTTCTAATTCTTGTTTAGTTGTTTACTCATATTGCCTTGAGCTTAATTTATCTTGCTTGTTTAGTTTATGCTAATTAGAAATCTTTAGAAAAACCAAAAACTCATATTGACTTAGCTTTATTAGGGTTTTGCATTCCTATTGCTCTAACCAATTTCCTCGTGGATCCGATCTCTAAGTATTACACCGATTTGCCATGCACTTGTGGTTATTTAGGGTTAAAACTTAGTAGTAGTTTTTCTCCTATCAAGTTTTTGGCACCGATGCCGGGGAAATTTTCATTAGGCACTAGGATTTGAGTTCTTTTGAAGACTAAGTCCCTTTATTTTATTTGCATATTGTTGTTTTTGTGTTTTCTCTCTTTTGGTTTGTAGGTACCAAATCACAAATCATGGAGAGGAAAATTGGAGATTATGATAAACCAACTACAAATAGAGTAAAGATGGGAATTAGGCCTCCACCAAGCGTTGATGATGAATGGAAAATCAAGTCTAGCTTGATAAATATGGTTCAAAGTAATTGGTTCTTGGGATTGCCACATGAGAATCCTATTGAGCATTTGGACGCCTTTGATAGGTTTAGAGCTGTCAATTGGGCGGGTTGTCCATGGACCAGCCCAGTCCAAAACATTACTGGACGGTAATGGTCATGACCAAATAAGAAGCAGTCCAAATGGGCTTTGTCCAACTTTGTCCGCAGTCAAAGTGGGTCAGATCGCATGGTCATCGGACATGCCCAACTACTTTAAAATCTAGGGTTTTATCAATTTGGGGGGAAAAAAATCAGATATCTCTTTACGCCGAACTCTCAAAGTCTCTACGCCGAACTCTCAAAGTCTCTTTCGGATATCTCTCTCAAATCGTGGTGATTGTGAAATCGGGAAAAAGGGTTTGTTATAAGGTTTCGTGGGATTTGCGAAGAAACGAGAGATGATGAGGGGACGATTTTGATTCGGAGATTGAGAGCTCATGAGGATTTAAAAAGCTCGACCACCATTGTTAGAGTTATTTCTAGGCATCTTGAGAAGCTCTTAAAGATCTGGTTTTGGGTCACTTGAAAAGCTCTTAAAGAACCCATTTCCGAGGTATGTAAAATTCATGTCTGTTTCTTTGTGTACCGAATCACGTATGTGATGGATCGATGAGATTTTTCTGTTTGTGTTTTTTGCTAGAGATTTGCTTCAATCAGCTATTGGTGGTTGATTTTGACCTCGATCTTTTGATTTACAGTTTGTTTTTGTTCTCGTCTTGATAAGCCTTTCCTTAGTTTTCATGAATTGTTGTAAGACAGGACAATGGAGATGCTACTACTTGAGAGTAGAAAACCATTTTGAATGTTTCTCATTTGGTGGGTTCTTCAAATTGTTTGATGTTGTAGCTCTTACGTCTAATTGAATTGCTTGTTTCTGGAAATTGATATGAAAGTATGAGATTAGGATGTTATGTTCTGATTTACTTGTTCTGTTGATTAGTACCAACCAAGCAGTGTTTTTGAAACCATATATTATCTGTGGTTTTTGAAATCTGAGTGTTTAAACTATTTGTGGTATTGTATCAGATGGATAACAAAGATACTTTAAACCTGAACGATGAAGACCATATGAGTGAGGATGATATGATGGATCAGGATGAAAGCAATCATGTAGAAGCTAATTCTCTAGTGAGTACTGCTGAGAATAGAAAAGGTACGCATAAACGTAGGTATTCTAAGTGTTGGCGTAACTTTACAATAGTTGGAGAGAAATTACCTGATGGTAGGAATAATATCCGTTGCAATTATTGCAAGCATCCTTATTGCTTAGATCTACGTAGGAGTGGAACTACTTGTTTGTTGCGTCATATGACAGTATGTTCAAAGACACCTGGAAGTACCCTTGTAAGTAGCAATAGAAAGCCTGATATGATGGTTTTTCGTGAAATGATTGCAGTGGCAATCATTGAACATGATCTGCCATATTCGTTTGTTGAGTATAGAAGGATAAGAGAGACTTTTGCTTACACTAATTTTAGTATTGAATTGAAGCTGTGTGCAAACCGTTGGAATTGAAGCTAAAGCAGGTCTGATTTTAGATGTAAAAACTCGATGGAATTCTACTCATCTTATGCTCTCTAGAGCCATCATGATTAAAGATGTGTTGCGTAATCTTGCAGAGGTAGAGACAAGTAAAAGAGTTATCCATCTGATTTAGAGTGGACAAGAGGATAGTTGATATGTGAGTTCTTAACTCCATTTGCAGAAATGACAAATCTGATTTCTGGCTCATCTTATCCTACTGCAAATTTGTATTTTATGCACGTTTGGAAGATTGAGAGTGGGTTGAGAGCTTATGAGGAATCTGATGATGGGAAAATTCGTGAAATGGTGGAAACTATGAAGCTGAAGTTTGACAAATATTGGGAGGAATATAGTGATATACTTGCTATTGCTGCGGTTTTCGATCCGAGGTTGAAGTTAACGTTCCTAGAGTATTGCTTCACTACCTTAGATGCATACACTAGTAAGTCTAGGTTGGATCATGTGCATAAAAAGATGAACAAGCTTTTTGAAGTTTATAAGAAAAATCCAAAGAAAACCACTGCAGGAACTTCACAAACAAACACTTTGGCAGAAAACATTCTACCAGGATACGATGTAAGCTTCTTTTTTGTACTTTTTATGTTTTGAAATTTGCATTTGGTTAGGAGAGTACTTGATTTGCCTTTTAGTTAGGGGATTTGTAGACTGGTGTTTATAACAATAGTCCTTAACATGAAACAGAACAAAATTTACCAGATTACAAGAAAGAGCAGACTGGTGTTTATAACAATAGTCCTTTTAGTTAGGGGATTTGTAGACTGGTGTTTACTTCTGTTTTGAAGTAAACTGATTTAGTAGAAAACCATTTTGAATATTTCTGTTGGAATGTTAAGTCATGAAAGCTTAGTTAAGTGAATAAACATAGTAGAAACAGAAAAGAAATTGATGTCATTTTTATGCATTTTTCAAGGTTTTTATGCATTTTTTTCCCAAACAGCGGTGCTAGTGGAAAATCAGCGTTACACAAATATTTGGATGAGCCGGTGCTAGATATGGTTGCCTTTAAAAGTTTGAATGTCTTGGCATATTGGAAAGATAATGCAAATTATTTTAAAGAATTGTCGTGTATGGCTTGTGATGTGCTTAGTATTCCTATTACAACGGTGGTTTCAGAATCATCATTTAGCATAGGAAGTCATGTGCTTAACAAATATAGGAGTTGTCTTCTTCCTACAAATGTGCAAGCGTTGATTTGTGCAAGGAATTGGTTACGTGGCTTTCAAGAGATTGGTAAGTTAGTTTTTCATTGTGATGATATGTTTGTTTATTTGGTTTTGCTTATGTTCTTTTGTCATCTTTGAATCATATTATTTTCTTTTGTCATCTTTGAATCAGATTTGTGGTTATAAAGTTTTATTTGGTTTTTCTATTTTGAGGTGATAAATTTGAGTACATCGAGGATGACAAGGAAGAAGAAGAAGCTTAAGTTTTGGATTCTTGAAGAGAAAGAGAAAGAAAAAGCTTATGTTTTAATACTTTTGTCTTTGTCTTTGGATATTTGTTACTTTGTTTTAGTCCTTGGATTTGATACTTTTGTATTTGGATATTTGTTTTAAACTTTGTATGACTTCTCTATCTTCTTTCTCTGGATTTGATACTTTTGTCTTTATCTTTTGGATATTTGTTATTTGCTTGAAGAGAAAGAAGACTTTTGATTAAATTTTTTTTTGTGTGGCTTTTACACTATATGTTCTTTTATGATATGTGGACAGGCCCACTTGGACGCAGTCTTTATTGGACGCGGTCGTTAGTGGGCGTGGTCGTTAGTGGACATAACCATCTTTGTCTGCAAAAAAAAAATGCCCGCTTGGACAGGTCCATTTGGACGCGGACAGCCCAAGTGACAGCTCTAGATAGGTTATGCTCAATGGTGAAGAGAAATGGAGTCTCCAAAGATGTTGTTAAGCTTAATATATTCCCTTTTTCACTTGGAGATAAGGCATCACAATGGGAAAAGACTATCAAGTCATCTTCAATCTCCAATTGGGATAAATGTAAAAAGAGTTTTCTCTCAAAATTCTTCTCTCTTGAGAGGACGGCAACGATTAGGAACGAGATTGCAAGGTTTGAGCAAGGAGCTAGAGAAACCTTGTATGGAACGTGGGAAAGAATGAAGGATTACACTCGGTCTTGTCCTCATCATGGGGTCTCTATGGAAGATTTACTAGGGATTTTACATCGTGGAGTTCATGAGAAGTATCATATTGCCTTGAACACAGCGAGTAATCTGGATTTTTCAAACTTGACCAAGGAACAAGGAGAGCAACTCGTTGAGAATCTTACCCAAAGTGATGGTCGTTATAGTAGAGCTTACAGCCACGTTGAAAGAGGATCTAAAATTGACGATGTTGGGATCAAGGAGATAAATGCGAAGTTGGATAAGTATATACATTTGAGCCAAAGAGCTATTCACTTTGTGGAAGGTTTGATGAACACCAAAAGGTTGTTAGGGAAGTTCATCAAAAGGGACAAGGCTTTTAACCACACCAACAACAAGGATACATTCCCAAGCAACAATACTCTTATCCAAACCAATTTGCTCAAAAATTTCAAGGTCAAGGTAATACACAACCTTTGTCCCAAGATCAAGAGATTAAAGGTTTGGTGAAAGAGTGTTTGAAGGCCAAATCAAGGGTAATGAGGATATTTGACAGAGGTTCCTTGCGGTTGACAAGAGGATTGATGTAATCTACAATGAGTTAGATTGAAAGATAACAAGTTTGGCTTTCCATGTGAAGACCATATAGTTGCAAGTAGCTCAAGCCGCTTCTAGTTCCAATAGTCCAATGGGTACTTTACCAGTTAACCTAAAATCCAACCCAAAATCCTTGTGTGGCGCGGTTATCTCGGATGAGAAGAAGTTCTTAAGAGTTCATCAAGGATCCAATGGAATGTCACAACAAGAGCAAAATGAAAGAGATGTGGAAGAGTTAGCTATGCTTCTTCTTTTTGCTAATCTTGAGGACGAGGATAAGGTTGTTGAGGCCATGGGATTATCACCTAAAGCTAAGGAGGAAAAACCTATAAAGGTTGTGAAGAAAGAAGCTCATATCCAAGAATAAACTCCCTATGTTGAAAACATGGTCAAGAATGATGATGTGCCAAAGGGAAGTGCACAAAGGAAGAAGAAAAGAGAAGAGGTTCCTAACTTTGAGTTCCCAACCTATGAACCCCCCCACTTTCATTCCCATGTCGGGTTTACACTAAGGCTCAAAAGCGGTCCTCTCCAAGTTCAAGAAGGACATGAGTGACATAGGGATACCCTTGCCAAAGTGTGGTTATTTGACTCAAGTCCGCCTCCACAAGAAGTTCATCAAGGATATTTTGGAAAATCAAGTGAAGGTTATGGAGGTGATGATAACCTATGAACTACCAAGTGAAATTTTACTTGAGCCAAAGTTGATTTCCAAGAAAAGTGATCCCGAAAATTTTCTATACCATGCTCTCTTGGTGACTTGAAAGTTGATGATGCTTTGTGTGACTTCGGTTCAAGCATAAATGTGATCTCCTACGAGATGGTGAGGACTCTTTGCATTAAAGAATTGAAGGGAAACACTTGCTCTATAACATTTGTGGATGCATCATCAAAGTACCCCTTAGGATTTCTTGAAGATTACCCTTTGAAAGTTGGAAATTGTGTTGTTCCAACGGACTTCATGGTGATGGAGATGGACCCAACAAAGAAGCTACCTCTAATTCTTGGTACGCCATTCTTGGCCACCGTAGGAGCATCTATGGACTTTTACAACAAGAAAGCTATCATCCACAATGTTGATTCTTATGTGTCCTACCTAATCTCTCCCGCCCCAACAAGGATATGTGGCACTATCTCAATGCAAGAAGAAATAGTTGGTCAATTGATGAGTATTGAGACCAAAGATGTGCCCCCTCATATTGAAGAAGAAGCCCTTGCTATAGGGTGTGATGAGAATCTCCAAAATACTTTTGATGGAGATGAATTGAGTTTGCTCTTCAATGAGCATGAAGAAATGGTGTCCAAAGCTATGGCACCAATTGATCTAATGGAAGCCCAAGTGTGAAGAAGAAGCCCACCCTCATCCTACACCCCATTAAGATGGTTGAAAGAGCACTTGAGTGCAAATGAGGTTTGAAGCCTTTCTCAAAGGCCAAGATAATTCTCGCCACGGGATTGACCAAAGAAGAAGTTGAAATGGCCAAGAGAGCCATGAATAAGTATTTCAAGGTTAAGTTGGATGATTGGGGACCAAGCACCAAAGATGGTTCTCATGCTTCATCCACCTAAATCAACCTAAAAACGTCAAGCTAAGAGACGTAAAACAAGCACACACTACAGAAAATGTGGGTATTAATTGCAGTACAGTATAGCGTTTTTAATGTTTCTGCTATAGTTGAGTTATGGGAAATTTTACATAGCATTTTCGAAAAGGCAAACGTTATGAGAAGAATGATTGAGTAGGGATTCAATAGTGTGATGATATGTATTATCTCGAGGTATGATGTTGAATGCTTTGTTAGTTCTTTTTGGTTTTGAGTTCTCACTTTCAAACATCTTCTTCGGTTTGTTCTTACTTGTTTGCTTGAGGACAAGCAAAGGACAAGTTCGGGGTAGTTGATGTATTCATATTTTAGCATTTCTTAGCATGCATTTTATTTAATTTTATAGTCATTTGAATTGCATTTCGTGTCTTTCCCTTCATTTTGAGTTCCATTTAGATTAGGTTGAGTGTTAGAGTCATAGGCTTCATTCCATGAATTTGCATTGCATTCTAAGTCTATTTTAGGTACTTTTGAGGCTAGAAAGCAAAGAGAACCAAGGAGGATTGGAAGGACATGAGGAGAATGTGTGCTGGATCGACCACCCCTTCTAGAACATGTCGATGGGTGGGGTCGATCAGACCAACACCAGAAGCATAAAAATGCAGATAAAGCAACTTGAAGATCATGTCCGATGAAGGCTCTCCCGTGTCCAGTTTAATCTGAAATTTGGTGGGGAGATAGATAATTGAGTTAGTTTCAAGTGGGTGTTGGATTCAACTCATTTCGAGTTACGATTTGAAAAGTTATGGCCTATTTAGTGAGGACATGTCAGGCTGATCGACCAAGCCATCTCCTTCAGTCGATGGGACGCACGTCTGTAGCCCCTGCCGAGTGCTGGATCAACCCACACCTTCAATCCGGTCGATGGGGCCAATCGATGGCGAGCACACTTTATGCACAAATCCGGGGTTGACCCGATTTTTTCTGGGTTGACCTGGTACCTTCCCCTTTCACTCTATATATGTTTTAGCACATTTAGAACCCTAAGTTAGACGTGTTTTAGGATTTTCTCTCTAATGATTAGTACTTTAATTTTCCTTGAATCTTGGATAATTTACTGAAGCTTTCTTAATCTTTTTTATTTCTCTAATCATGTTTATCTCTTTGTTAGCATTTGTTTTGGTTCTTGCTTTTGCCATGAGTGAGTAGTCTCTTTAATGGATGTTGGGTATAGTAGATTAGGATGTTTGATACATGATTAGTGATTCTTAGGTCTAGATTATTATGATTTCCTATGTTTATAGTGTCCCCAATGTTAGGATTGAACTTGCTAATCGATTCCTTTATCATGGTCTTTTCATGCCCGAAAAGTGTGTGAAAAATGTCTAGGAGAACTTTAAACATGCTTTTCACATCTTAGCCAATTAACACTTGATGTTTAAGGTGATTAGTTGACTTGTAAACTTATGCATTAATGATCTCTAATCTCTATCAATAGGAATTGAAAGATTGTCATTTTCAGTGATTAGTAGACTGGATTAATATTCATGAAAGTTGACTAATCTACTTGTTAGTATCCATATCATGGAAATGGCTTGTCATATGAATTAGCATCATTGGTCATTAGTTAAACATCCCTAGTCTATGATCTCTACTCAAAATCCATTCCTTTATCTATTCGAATCGATTTTGCCTTAATCCAGTTGAATTTTTGTTAACTTTTCAAATTGCATTTTGAATTGCTTTCTTTTAAGTTTAATTTGCTTGTGCATGCTTTCTTTTATGTTCCTAATTCTTGTTTAGTTGTTTACTTGCTTAATTAGTTGCATTTGCATATTGCCTTGAGTTCAATTCATCTTTCTTGTTTAGTTTATGCTAATTAGGAATATTTAGAAAAACCAAAAACTCATATTGACTTAGCTTTATTAGTGCTTTGCATTCCTATTGCTCTAACCAATTTTCTCGTAGATTCGATCCCCAAGTATTACACCGATTTGCCATGCACTTGTGGTTATTTAGGGTTAAAACTTAGTATTAGTTTTCCTCCTATCAATTTCAACCAAATTTTGTGCAACCACAGTTATATTCAAGCTTAAATCGGTGTATTAGCTAATATCTAAAACAACATAACTAAGCTAAATTCGCATCAAACTCAAGAACACACAAACTTCCTTTTTACCCTTTAAATCGCGACTGTAAAAAGGGAAATAGGAGGTCTTACCTTTGCAGATCGAAAATGAAACATAGATAGGGTGATAGATCTCGAAAATCCGAATGGGATAGACACCAAAATTACTTGATTTGATTAAAAATTGAAGAAGTTGTGATGTTTTGAAGTTGTGAAAAATATGTTTTATGTTTCAAAAACCCGATTTTAGGAAGAAGAATGTGTTTTACGCGTGGATCAACCCGACTGGCTTGGGTACAGGTCGGGTCGGGTCCGAATTTTTTTAAAAAAATTCCGAACGACGATCGATCGATCGGGGTAGGATGATCGATCGATTGATTCTCTTTTTAAAATAAAAATTTGAAATTCAAATTAAAAACATATAAAAATAGAAATACGGTGAATATAATTCAAGGACGAATTTTATTTTTTGTATATTTTATAGATTTTAAATTTTATATTTAAAATCAAGAGAATTTGAAAGCTTACCTGTAGGAGATCGATCGATCAGCAATCCGATGATCATATTTTTCTGTT
The DNA here is from genome assembly GCA_900406555.1 of Pseudoturritis turrita. Classification (NCBI taxonomy): domain Eukaryota; kingdom Viridiplantae; phylum Streptophyta; class Magnoliopsida; order Brassicales; family Brassicaceae; genus Pseudoturritis; species Pseudoturritis turrita. Next base: position 567,958 of record OVBL01001087.1, on the reverse strand, counting down.
CTTCCCGAATCATTAAGGCACAATTGGTTAAGAATAAAAGAAATAAATAAACTAGAACACTTACTAGTGGGTTGCCTCCCACTAAGCGCCTCTTTTTAGAGTCGTTTAGCTCGACTTGGATTCTCTTTTCTAGGCATGAGGAGAATTTTCTAAGTAAATCGATATTTCCTTAGATTCTTCGATGTTACTTGCTGCAATATCATGACCTTTATCGATCAACCATAGGTTATTTGAGACCTTCTCCTTTGGTGGTGAAATTAGGATCTTCTTCAAGTATATCAATGGTTCCATCCTTTTCTGTGTGTTCTTCATTTTTACGGTCTATTTCTAAAGGATCATGTGACTTTGATTCAATTGTGAATTCCTTTTTGCGTTCTCCTTTTCCTGCAGCAAAGTTTGGATTATCATTTCGAGTTTTAGTACCATTGTTTTTGTTACCTTGCTGCCCTGGTGGGTGTTTTTCTGATGGTCTTCTGTTTCTCGCCTTATGAAACAGTCTCTCATCTTTTCCTCTTACATTATCATCACTGAATTCAGTAATGAAACCTGCATTATTATGATAATGATTACTTTTTCGAAGAAAAATTATTTTTTGAATAGAATAGTTCAGTTTTTCAATGATCCCATCTGGTGGATCTTTGATTTTAGCAAACTGAATGTCTAGAGAATCGACATGAGTTGTGAGCTCCTGATGTTTATCTTTTTATTTCTCTATCCTCCAGTCGTGAGAATCTGAGACGATATCCATCGCATACTCGATGTTCTTGATGTCAACATAGTGTGACTCAATATCAATCTCCTGCCATATTTGGTCATTCTGGAATTGTATAACGTCATTAGCTAACTTCTCAAGTTGTTCTCCAAGAGCGTTCACCGTTTTAGAAAGATCGACATTCATTCTTTCCACTTTTGCGTCTAGTTCAATTGCAGCTATCCTCTGAGACTCGAGGTATTGATCTATCAAGGCGAAACATCTCTCTTCAAAACTGGGTCTAGTTGGCGGTGGAGACCCATAGTAATCTTCGTCTTCAAAGTAGTGTTGAGGGGGACAAATAGGACTACGACCTCGTCCAAAAACCAAAGCAACTGGTGGGGTGTTTGGATCGAAATTCCTTACTGGAATATGAGGCTGGAATTACCTTTGTTTATCTACATGTGCTAGTACTTGCATACCACTGCGAGAATCCTGTGGAAATCGAGACTGGTTCCTCTCCATGGCTCTATCTCTGAAATACTCAATTGGATAAATGATGAATCTTTCACCCATTGAGATAGTCTATTTTCTCTCAGGTTCGGTACCTGAAACACACAAAAATATACAAAGAAAAAAGGTTAAAGAGCAAAAATCAAAGAAAATACTAGATTAAACTCTTGTCTTAAATCTATAGGCAACACTGTCAGTCCCCGACAACGGCACCAACAACTTGTTGTGTGTCAGGTTTTATCCAAAAACACAATGTTCTAACTGCAAGTGCACAGTAGATAATTGTAGTACTTTAGGATCGAATCCACTGAAGACCGAAAGGCTACGCTATAAAATCATGGGAAAAGAGTTAAGCCAGGACAAAATAAAAGGATTGGTTTTGTTATTTTCTAAAAATAAGATCCAAATATTTAAATAACGAAAATAAATCAATTAACACAAACGTTGGACATCAAGGAAATCTGTAGGGTTCATGGTTCAATTTATTCAGGAGTTTATGCAGGTAAATTCAGCGGAGTATGATTCATAACTCAAATACACTTGGTAATTTAATTAACCTACTCTCGTAGCGGTATTTAACTATATCTAAACAACCTGAGTACACAACTCTCGCAGACAAATAGATAGATAGACATGCATTATTGAGATCAAGATTCGATATGTTAACCTAAGTCCATAACTCAATTCTCGCAGGTTATGGTACTAAGCTCATCTAATAATAGTTCCAGTCGATTAATCAAGTGATGTGCAAGCTCAACCAACATGGTCCACCGTCTGTAGACCTGGCTACGAGATTGTCGACCCACGACCGATACCGCGTTCCCCTCAATCGTTTACTCGAATATATATCGGACGTGTGTCCCGTTCGAAGCCTGCGACTTGTGACTGATACAATCCATACCTTGAGTACGAGTACCAGTGTAATGACCTTGATGATACCTAAGCACAGTCGTAGGAACCAAGAATTTTGAAAATATGGGGATCAAGGCTTTTACACTTGGAAAAGTTAGAAAATGTGTAAAAAGAAATTTGGGTCGAGAAAAATTCAGTTTGGGTCGAGAAATTTGGAACCTGGGTCGAGAAAAGCCAAGTGGGTCGAGAATTTCTACCCTCGGGTCGAACCAGTCGACTCACGGGTCGAGAAACTCCAGTTCAGATGCGGGAACAATTTCCCCACTGCAAGCAGTGCGTATGGGTCACGCTGGGTCATGACTGTGGGAGTCGAAACTCGCACAACTAAATTTGGTTCGGAAAATTTAGGGATTCGAAAAATTTCTATGAAAAGAAACCAAGAACAGAGATCCAAAGATGGTGATTTTATTCAAGCTGTTTGGGAAGCTGTTTTCAGAAAAAAATAACTAGTGTTTTGCTACGTAAAGTTGCCGATCCCCTTTTTCAAAGGGGTACATGTTTATTTATACAAAAATAAGTCGGCTAGGCCTCTTCCTAAACGATAAAAGAAAACTTCATTATTCTTTGGGATTTCCTTTCCTCCCTGGTTTTCCTAAGTCGGCTCGGGCGTGGGCTTTTTAATATGACCTGCTAACTTAGTCCACCAACCTCTTGCGGCTCGTTGCCTCGGCCTAAAAAGATATTGGGCTTGCTGCTTTGTTGGGTCACCGGAGATCCGGCTCGTCGTCTCTTTATCTTGTCTGGAATGTTATCTGTTTAGCCGGTCACCTGTTTGGATTGTTGTTGGGGTCAGATTCCACCTCTTGAGAATCAACAGTTAAAATTGGCTAAGAGTGGATAAGCACTCGCAGTTATACCCTGAATCGTGAAGAAAGGGAGTTGGATCGGGTATCCCTATCCGTGAAGAGAGTTGGATCGGGTACCCCTATCCGTGAAGGGAGAGATGGATCGGGTACCCCGATCCGTGAAGGGAGAGTTGGATCGGGTAGCCCGATCCGTGAAGGGAAAGTCGGATCGGGGTACCCGATCCTTGAAAGGAGAGTTGGATCGGGTACCCCGATCCGTGAAGAGAGAGTTGGATCGGGTACCCCTGTCCGTGAAAGGAGAGTTGGATCGGGTACCCCGATCCGTGAAGGGAGAGTTGGATCGGGTACCCCTGTCCGTGAAAGGAGAGTTGGATCGGGTACCCCAATCGGAAGGAAGAGTTGGATTGGGTACCCCTGTCCGTGAAAGGAGAGTTGGATCGGGTACCCTGATCTGTGAAGGGAGAGTTGGATCGAGTACCCCGATCCGTGAAGGGAGAGTTGGATCGGGTACCCCGATCCGTGAAGGGAGAGTTGGATCGGGTACCCCTGTCCGTGAAAGGAGTTGGATCGGGTACCCCGATCCGTGAAAGGAGAGTTGGATCGGGTACCCCGATCCGTGAAGGGAGAGTTGGATCGGGTACCCCGATCCGTGAAGGGAGAGTTGGATTGGGTACCCCCGAACCGCGAAGGGAGAGTTGGATCGGGCGACCCCTAACTGCGACAGGATAAGCTGGTTCGGGTGTCTCCTAACTATGGCAGGAGAAGTTTGCGCGAGAACCCCGAGCCATGGACGATTGGTTCGGGTACCATGACCTCAATCAAAGACAAGACGGATCGGGGTCAAAGAAAACCATCGACACCCGAGCCGTGAACCATGGCATCACCTGAGCCAAAGTTCGGTGGTAGGAGATTGGGCCGAGGCGACGAGCCCACAGATTCAAGCCCACAAAAGAGATGACAAGGTTGAAGCCCATGAATCAAAGTCCATGGTGGTAGCCGACTTTGCTAAAAGGAAATCCCAAGGAATTAGGAAATCTTCCTTATCTCTTTAAACATTAACTTAGTCGACTTATACTTATATATATATATATATTGATGTAAACCCTCTGAATGGGGGATCGACAATTTACCTAGCAAAACTCTGTACTTTTGCCCTAACACAAAAAGCTTTCTAAACAGCTTAATAAAATACCATCTTTGGATCTCTGTTCGTATTTTTGGTGGTTTTCACTCAGAAGTTTCGAATCTCTCTGAAAGACTTGAAAAATTCGATTGGCGTGGATTTATACTCCCACAATTTGGCGCTAGAAGGAGGGGGGTCAAAATTTTCTTACTCAAGAGACCCACCACCGAGCCGATCCAAAGACGATGGCCAACGACGGAGACGATAGTATCAGGAACACCGGCGTAGAGGATGAGACGAACCAGCCTAAGGACGCCGGGGAGACTTCAGCAACACTCACAGAGATGAAGATCATGCTGGAAACACTGCTCAAGAAGGTGGAGGAGCAAGACAAACTCAATAGCACGATGACGGGCGAGCTGAAGGCCCTGGCAACGGCGAGTCGAACCCGAGGCGTGGGATCAGGTCCGGATCTGACAAGGCGAATCGGAAGGCGCCTCAACCCAATGGCCCTGGATTTCTCAACCCCACTCAACCAGCCAAGGACTCGTGGAAGATTGCCACCACCCTGTCAAAACTCAGCAAACCTGACCTCTGGAGTCCAAGGAGCAGGCGACGCACCAACGGAGGGCGAACCGGCCCCCATCATCAATTCGGAGGAGGAGAATCGAATGGAGCAGAACGTGGGGAGCCATGATAATCTCGAACCCTTAGCAGCCGGCCAGGCCCGAACCGAAGGACGCGAAGCCATCCTGGAAGGAGATCAAGAGCTAACCGAGGAGGAAGAGAACATACTCTGGGCTGAGCAAGCACGGATTAACGACGAGCGCCGAGCAGGAGTCCGAGCCCAGAAAGATGAGATGGCTATGATGCGAGCAGATATGGATCGAACAGCTGCCGACATAAAAGCTGTCCGATCCATGATGCACAAAGCAACTAGCAAGGTGCCAGAGATATATCGTGTACTGGAGGAAGCACAGAACACCCCATTCACAGCACGGATTACTAACACAAGAATTCCAGATCCTGGAAAGATGAAGGTCCCAATCTATGAAGGAAAAACCGATCCAAAGGAGCATCTGACGGCTTTCGCCATAGCCATGGGACGCTCGAATTTCAAGGAAAACGAGAAAGACGCCGGACAGTGCCTTCTTTTCGTGGAGCATCTCAAGGGACCGGCACTCCAGTGGTTCTCAAGACTCGAGCGGAACTCCGTCAACAGCTATAACCAACTATCTGCAGCATTCTTGAAACATTATTCCATATTCATAGATTCCGGAACATCTGATGCCGACCTGTGGACCCTAGCTCAAGGGCAGAACGAAACACTCAGGAGTTTCATTGGAAGGTTCAAAGCTGTTATGTCAAAAGTGGAAGGCCTGAGCGACAAAGCAGCCCTACTAGCCCTGAAGCGAGCACTCTGGTTCAACTCCGACTTTTGCAAAGAAATCGCGCTGAACACCCCCACGACGATACAGGACGCTATGCACCGTGCCGCAGACTTCATCACCAAAGAGAAAGAGATGAAAATCCTAACCGAGAAGTACGGGAAGGCCAAGACAATGAACCCTTCTCCCCAGGTTTCAGCCCCTTCCAACGCTAGGAAGAACAACCAAAACTCCGGCTATATCCAGCACGAGGGAGGCCTTCGAGGAACTCATAACTATCAAATTGACGCTCCTGGATTCGGTCGAGGAAGAGGCCGAGGCCGTGGAAGAAGCTCATGGAGCACATGGACCAAAAACGACAGTTCCTATGATGAGACGGCTTACTGCAAAGACCACCACATCTACGGACATTCTACCGCGAACTGCCGAATTCTAGGTTTGAAGCTCGCTAAAAAATTAGCAGCCGGCGAGCTTGGAGGAAACATCAGCCTCAAGGATTTCGAGATGGACGCAAACAAATACAAACCCGACCTGACAAAAGAAGATCACACCAAGCGCGATAGAAGGGATGACGAAACGCCCCCCTCTGGATCAAGAAGAAGGATAAGCATGATAATGGGAGGATCCCACTATTGCTCATATACTGTCTCGTCAATCAAAGCATTCCAGCGAAGGACAGACGTCAGCATCAACTGGTCTAAACCATCCAAGTTTCCAAACGACGTGATATCATTTGAGGAAAGAGAAACGATCGGAATAGACAGACCGCATGATGACCCTCTCGTGATCGAGTTAATCATCAACGACTGCGACGTAGCACGCGTATTGGTGGACACTGGGAGCACCGTGGACGTAATCTTCCTCGAGACTCTCAGAAGAATGAATGTGGATCTGTCCGAAGTTATATCTACTCCCAAACCCTTGACAGGATTCTCTGGAGAAACCACCATGACTACCGGGACAATCAAACTGCCTGTTCAAGCTAGCGAGGTGACGAAGATCATCGAATTCTCTGTAGCTGACCACCCGACCATCTACAACGTCATCATGGGGACCCCCTGGTTAAATTCAATGCGCGCAGCCGTTTCAACCTACCACCTCTGCCTCAAGTTCCCTACACCAAACGGCGTGAAAACGATTCGAGGAAATCAAAAAGAGTCTCGTGTCTGCTTTCTCGCCGCACACAAGGTCAGAAACCCGGTGACTGATCCGATGGCAAGTTCAAACCGCAAGAAGATAAAGGCCGACAGAGAACTGGTGAAAGAGCTTTCGAAACTGTTATAGCAGTTACAGATCGCGGTGGATCGCGGAGAAGAAGTGTCTAAACCAACTTGCGACCCCGTCATATCAGTCTGCATCGACAACGAACATCCTGAGCGATGTGTAAAAATTGGAGCAATGTTAGATAGAAAGATCAAAGAAGAACTCGTGGCATTCTTGAAGAAAAATATCAACACCTTCGCATGGGAAGCAGAAGATATGCTTGGCATCGATATTAGCATAAGAAGCCACGAATTGAACGTTGACCCAACTTTCAAACCAGTAAAGAAGAAAAGAAGAAAACTTGGCCCAGACAGAGCTAAAGCGGTCAATGACGAGGTGGAGAGACTACTGCGCATCGGATCGATAACTGAGGTGAAGTACCCGGATTGGCTAGCTAACCCAGTGGTGGTCAAGAAGAAGAACGGCAAATGGCGTGTGTGTGTGGATTTCACCGATCTGAACAAAGCCTGTCCAAAAGACAGCTTCCCCCTTCCACACATCGATCGCTTAGTCGAAGCAACGGCAGGGAACGCACTCCTATCTTTCATGGATGCCTTCTCAGGTTACAACCAGATCTTGATGAACCCCGACGATCGCGAGAAGACCGCTTTCATAACGGATCGTGGAATTTACTGCTACAAGGTGATGCCATTCGGCCTGAAAAATGTCGGAGCAACGTACCAGCGTCTGGTGAACAAGATGTTCGCTGATCAACTCGGAAATACAATGGAGGTTTACATAGATGACATGCTGGTGAAATCGCTGAAAGAACAGGATCATGTCACTCATCTCAAGGAATGCTTCTCGCAGCTGAATCTTCACAACATGAAGTTAAACCCGACCAAGTGCAGATTCGCAGTCACCTCCGGGGAATTCCTTGGTTACCTAGTAACTCACCGCGGCATTGAGGCCAATCCGAATCAAATCGACGCACTCATCAATATGACTTCACCAAAGACAAAAAGGGAAGTGCAAAGACTTACCGGGAGCGTAGCTGCACTTAACAGATTCATCTTACGGTCCACCGACAAATGCTTACCCTTCTACGATACGTTGCGTGGAAACAAGAAGTTCGAATGGACAGAGAAATGCGAGGAAGCTTTTCAACAACTGAAGATTTACCTGGCCACCCCTCCAATCCTCACAAAGCCGGAAGCAGGAGAGCCGCTTTTTCTGTATACCGCGGTTTCCGCCACAGCAGTAAGTGGCGTGCTTATTCGAGATGAGCGTGGAGAACAGAAGGCGATATTTTACGTTAGTAAAACCCTTACAGACGCCGAGACAAGATACTCGCAGATGGAGAAATTGGCGCTATCCATAGTTATGTCGGCAAGAAAACTAATGCCATACTTCCAGTCTCACTCAATCATCGTCCTGAACACCTTCCCGATAAGGTCCGTTCTGCACAGTCCGAGTCAGTCAGGAAGGCTAGCAAACTGGGCAATAGAACTGAGTGAATATGACATTGAGTATCGCGGACGAACGTGCGCAAAATCCCAAGTCCTGGCTGATTTTCTTATCGAACTACCTGAAGAAGTCATTAACGACGAAATGCAAAGCCAGTTCTGGAAACTCCACATGGATAACTCGAGACGGTTCGGAACATCGCAGTCGCTTCGACGCTTCTTCTCCTTTTTCATCCACTGACGACCGGCGTTTTTTGTTCGGGATTGTCTTTTCCTTTGCCTTCCCTTTGCCCTTATCTTTATGTGGCAATATTTGAGAATCGGCTGGGCGGAGTCCTAGGATTACTCCTTGAGGAACCGAGGAAAGAGTCGGTTCGGGATGAGTATCAGCGGAAGTTGGTTCAGAGACGAGAGCAGTGGCAGGCTGGGGGATCGGTGGGCGAGATTGATTCAACGCCTGTGCTTGCTTTGCTCTTTCCTTGGCTTCTGTCTCTGCCTTGGCTTTCGCGGCAGCCCAATCTTTGAAGGTAGGTCTTCCCATAGTATCTCGCGAAGAATGAGAAGGAGAAGATTGCTCAACTGATTGTCCTTCTGAAAGGGCTCGGGCTCTCTCCACTCGGCAAAGATTGAAATCCCTTGACGAGTTACACTTGCGAGCTGAAAGCGCTTCGTGAACCTCAGACAGATCGAGAGGCAATGAAAGGCAGAGATGACGAACTGCAAAACAAAAGTATTTATGAGGTTAGGAAACCCTAGAAAGGAAAAATCATTAAACAATAAAAACTCGAGCCATGGCTCAAGTCGAGCAACGGATCGGCTACCAATTTCCCCCCAGCTAGTCTTGACAGATCGAAGACACGTCGAACCCACCGATGCTTCGGTGATAGGAACAAAAAAGAAAAACTCTTCCCAATTATCGTCTTTGGACGGGAAACCCCTTATTATGTTCCTCTTGGCTTTACCCGACACGTAATACTTCAGTTCTCTCTTATTACGGCGTCTAAATTCGAGCAAGTGCGTCAGGTGTTCGACGCTAACTTCGACATCGCATTCGAAGCTCCTAGTCAGAATGCCAACCATGTGCCTGATTCCCCGAGCGTTGATTTGAGAAATGGCCAAGTTATACTTCCAAAGAAATTGTAGGATAACTTCAGGGATCGGGAACCACAACAGGCAGTGGTAGAAGAAGCCTTCGTAGAGAGTAAAATGATGAGGGGGGGGATGATCGGCTCGGTCTGATGGTGAAGGATGAACAAGCTCAATTTCTTCCGAAATACCGAATCTATGCCTAAGGGCCGTCAGTGAATCCGCGGTTGAGAGGGTTGAACCAGGTGGATCGGGTCGTTTTTTCTTCTTTTTCTTTGGAGCCTGACGGTTAGAACCCATCAAACGCTTCAATTCCTGCCTAGCCACGGCTGGGTCAAAAAACCAGTCTTCTGGTTCGATTTTTGGCAGATCGGGATCCACTACATCAGTGAAAGGGTTCGCGGCCTCGTCGAAAGGAGAATCGTGAAGCTGAGGTACCTCAAACCTTGGAGGATCCCCGGAATTGCTGCCTTCTCTCGAGGATTCAGAAAGCACCATTTTCCTGCCAAGGAGAGAGGGTCCTATCCCCGAACTACTTGGGTCATCCAGGTCCTCCGAAATGTGTGCACCAGAAGAATCCTCCTGGCTACAGTTTTGGGCAAGAAACGGATCAGAAGAGAAAGAAGGTTGGGGAAGCGAAGATTGTCCTGAAACGCCAAACAAGCGGGTATACGGATCGGGAGAAACAAAAGACAGTGACATCTTTTTGAATTTGAAGATGGATCGGGGACTTTGGAAGATGCAAACAGATCTGGATCCCTAACAGCTCGCGAAATAGAATCTAGAGTTTCTAGGTTTCAGAAGACGGATCGGGTTTCTCAGCAGCCTATTAAAACAGATCAAAGCCTTTAGGAAACGGAAGAACAGGTTGAGATCCTTCAGAAAAGTTGAGAGTCATATCCAAGTCTTCAAGCGAACCGCCGGGAAACTCAAAGGTAGCGGTGGGGTCAGTTGAATATGGATCAGGAAATTCGAATGGATCGGCGGCGGAAGAAGAACAACGGAGGTTCTACTTGAAAATAACTTAAGCAAAAAATTAGAGAGAGAAAGAAGAGAGAGGTTACGTGATGGGAAGAAATTTTTGGAGAAGTGGAGTAATGAAGAAATGAGAAGTACCGCGGATTATATAGGCAAATGGTGACGTCATTCGCCTCGGGAACCAGCAAAAATGCTTGCACTCCCCGATAAAGGTATCAGGACAGCAAAACCCCGAACTTAGTTCACGAAGGCATACCCGAACTGAATCAGCAATACTATAAATATGGTAATACTACAAATAGATGGTTCGGGGTTATCCACGGATCACGGTTCGGGATCATCATCAGAAGATAGTTTGGGGCAACCACGAGAATCGTTGATCTCACTCGACCACTTACAGCTCGGCATTAACATTACTGATACTGCCAAGCTGGGGGGCTAACTATTGGGGTCAGATTCTACCTCTTGAGAATCAACAGTTAAAAATGGCTAAGAGTGGAGAAGCACTAGCAGTTGTACACCGAACCGTGAAGAAAGGGAGTTGGATCGGGTACCCCTATCCGTGAAGAGAGTTGGATCGGGTATCCCTATCCGTGAAGGGAGAGTTGGATCGGGTAGCCCGATCCGTGAAGGGAGAGTCGGATCGGATACCCCGATCCGTGAAAGGAGAGTTGGATCGGGTACCCCGATCCGTGAAGGGAGAGTTGGATCGGGTACCCCTGTCCATGAAAGGAGAGTTGGATCGGGTACCCCGATCCGTGAAGGAAGAGTTGGATCGGGTACCCCGATCCATGAAAGGAGAGTTGGATCGGGTACCCCGATCTGTGAAGGGAGAGTTGGATCGGGTACCCCGATCCGTGAAGAGAGAGTTGGATTGGGTACCCCGATCCGTGAAGGGAGAGTTGGATCGGGTACCCCTGTCCGTGAAAGGAGAGTTGGATCGGGTACCCCGATCCGTGAAGGGAGAGTTGGATCGGGTACCCCTGTCCATGAAAGGAGAGTTGGATCGGGTACCCCAATCCATGAAGGAAGAGTTGGATCGGGTACCCCGATCCGTGAAAGGAGAGTTGGATCAGGTACCCTGATCTGTGAAGGGAGAGTTGGATCGGGTACCCCGATCCGTGAAGGGAGAGTTGGATTGGGTACCCCGATCCGTGAAGGGAGAGTTGGATCGGGTATCCCTGTCCGTGAAAGGAGTTGAATCGGGTACCCCGATCCGTGAAGGGAGAGTTGGATCGGGTACCCCGATCCGTGAAGGAAGAGTTGGATCGGGTACCCCGATCCATGAAGGGAGAGTTGGTTCGGGTACACCCGAATCGCGAAGGGAGAGTTGGATCGGGCGACCCCTAACTGCGATAGGGTAAGCTGGTTCGGATGTCTCCTAACTATGGCAGGAGAAGTTTGCGCGAAAACCCCGAGCCATGGACGATTGGTTTGGGTACCATGACCTCAATCAAAGACAAGACGGATCGGGGTCAAAGAAAACCATCGACACCCGAGCCGTGAACCATGGCGTCACCCGAGCCAAAGTTTGGTGGTAGGAGATTGGGCCGAGGCGACGAGCCCACAGATTCAAGCCCACAAAAGAGATGACAAGGTTGAAGCCCATGAATCAAAGTCCATGGTGGTAGCCGACTTTGCTAAAAGGAAATCCCAAGGAATTAGGAAATCTTCCTTATCTCTTTAAACATTAACTTAGTCGACTTATACTTATATATATATATATATATATATATATTGATGTAAACCCTCTGAATGGGGGATCGACAATTTACCTAGCAAAACTCTGTACTTTTGCCCTAACACAAAAGCTTTCTAAACAGCTTAATAAAATACCATCTTTGGATCTCTGTTCGTATTTTTGGTAGTTTTCACTCAGAAGTTTCGAATCTCTCTGAAAGACTTGACAAATTCGATTGGCGTGGATTTATACTCCCACAATTGTCGCCGACATTTTGGCGTGTCGCCGTTATGTTGGCGAGCCACCAAGTGTTTGGTTTGTCGCCAAGATGTTTGGCTCGTCACCGTTATCTTTGTGCGCCACCAAGTGTTTGGCTCGTCACCGCTATCTTGGCGCGTCACCAAATGTTTGGCTCGTCACCGCTATCTTGGCTCGTCATAAAGATGTTTGGCTTGTCACCGTTTCTTCCTGACGCCGAGCCAAGGGTTTGGTTTGTCACCTCGGCCTTTAGCTCGTAGGTTCCTTCTTGATGCCGAGCCAAGGATTTTGGTTCGCCACCATGTTGGCTCGTCACCGTTTGCTGGTTCGCCAACATGTTGGCTCGTCACCGTTTGTTGGTTCATCAATATGTTGGCTCGTCACCATTTACTGGTTCGCCAACATATTGGCCCGTAGATGCTTCCCCCTAATGTCGAGCCAAGGTTGCTCACCGCTGCTCCCTGATCCCGAGCCAGGATTATGGCTCGTCACCTAACCAGAAACTTGTGCTCGTTTGGATTGGCTTTCCATTTGGCTAGTCCCACATTTACACTTAGTATTTCTGGCGGTGGATCTCGATGGGGTGAAAACTGACCCCAACAATGACTGGGTCGCAGAACTGGCCCACCACGTGTATTGTATTGATTGGGGTGCATAAACAGACGGCCACTTATCTGGCATGCGGCAGCAGGGTCCATACTTGACAGATTTTGTGTAAAATGAGATTTTTGGGTCTGGGGCTAACATAATCTACCCATTTTTTCAATTTTCCTTACCTAAACTCTGCCCAAATCCTTCCAGACCCGAGGTAGGAGATAAAACCTTGATCCAACCCACGGTAAAGCGTAATCCGGGTAGAATCTAAGGTTGGTCGAGTCATGGAAAGAAGGATCAATTTGTGTTGGATTTCCGCCTAGGAAAACCTCCAAATCACATGTGAGTCCCGGTAAAAACATGTGTGATGTACTAACATTTATGGTGCATGCGGAATGGATGCATGCATGGATCGATCCGCACAAAAGGATCGCATGCATGTTTATTTAAACCAGTCTTGAGGTTCTTAGCCTTTTGTGTGATTTTTGCTAAGTATGGACTGCGTTTTGGTTGCGTGTTGAGTGTGACTTTTTGGTGTTAAATACTTGTGGTAGTATTCATACTTAAGGATAAGTATGTTAAAATGGATTAAATACTTAGTGAAAAGTATTTGTGCAAAGTCTCAAGTTAAGTTCGGTGGAACTTAGGTTATGATGAGACCGTGTTGTGATTGTGAATTATTGCGGTTATCATGCATGTTCTCTTGTAAATTCATGCATATGTTAACCTGATGTGAGGTGGTCCGACGTTCCCGGAAGTAAGACGCGGTTAACGGCACAGGTAGATGCTACGGGGTAACTTGCACAGAACGCGGCAGGAACTTGGGTAGCTCCCAGGGCCGTCCATACACGACAGTGTATTCGAGTTCATGGGGAACTCAGGTTTTGTTAGACTTTGTGTTTACAATTACGAACGGGACCGGGAAAGGACGACGGGACCGCAAGGCCTTAATGGAATCGAATCGAGAATGCATTCATGTAAAGCGTAAAGCTTCCGTTGTGTAACCATTGAGTAGTTGCGATTGCTTGGTTGTGTTGATGATTGATGTGATTTATGTGTTGTGGTTATCCTTGTGGATCGGGCGGGAATTATATCTATCTGTTAGAGGGACCCGGACTCACTAAGTAATCTTAGTTTACTTATTACTCTACTTGTTTTGCAAGTGAACCTAGCGGGTAGACCCTTGGGAAGCACTTCTCGGACTTAGAAAAAACCAACGGTAGTTTGGTTTTGCCTCTTTGTAAAACAATGGTGTTATTTCAGATATGACTTGTTTTGAGCATGTAGGCTCATTTTCGGCTTTTAAGACTTTTGAAATGTGATTTTGGACTTAAGTATTATGTATGGAAGTATTTTGGTATTTACTTAAGTTTCAATGGTACTAGTCTAGTCCGGACGAACCAACCATCTAACTTGATCCGGGTTGGCAAGTCTTAGGATCATTATGGATGGGAAAACAATCAGGACAGTTGGGCCGGGCAGTCGGATTTGTTATAACAACTTAGGTCCGACCGTTCCCGAGTGTGGGTTGTGGCATTTCCGGTTGGATGGCTTCGGCCACTGATCGGGGGATGTTACAACCAGCCTCATTCTTACTCGACTGTGATCGGTACCACATCCTAAATAGCACGAGCATACATGTCTTCGACAGAACAGGCCATCGCGGGTCAAGCACTCTATCCACCCACGACCAGTCCTTTGAAGATTTTCATATTTCCACTCCCTACGGCACCTTCCCATTGGTCACGAGCATCGGCCGGGAGAGCTTGCCACCGATCCCAGCAAGGTAAGTATCTTTCTTCTCATAGTTAATTCAGATTTTTACGGGTTTTTGCTCGGATATAGTTGCGGAGATTTTGATGGGTTTGATGTCGACTCTACTTTATTGGACTACTAACGGACTTAATTTTCCTCATCAAAAGCGTGATATCAGGGAAACAAATAAGACATTCAGGGTTTTCCTTACATATTTTACCACTCTTAGCAAACCTTGAATGACCAGACTCACTCTTTGCGAACCTTAAAATGACAAGACTCATCTTTAGTTTGGTACTCCACATTTACCTTACCTTTCTACTGACTTCATGCACTTAATTTCGACTCTACTTTGACGAATTTGATTTTTGCTCGGATATAGTTGCGGAGATTTTGACAAATTTGATTTTGACGGGTTTGATGTCGACTCTACTTTATTGGACTACTAACGGACTTAATTTTTCTCATCAAAAGCGTGATATCAGGGAAACAAATAAGACATTTAGGGTTTTCCTTACATATTTTACCACTCTTAGCAAACCTTGAATGACCAGACTCACTCTTTGCGAACCTTAAAATGACAAGACTCATCTTTAGTTTGCTACTCCACATTTACCTTACCTTTCTACTGACCTCATGCACTCGTTGTTTCATTTTCATAAGTGCATATATGTTAATAATAATAAGAGAAAAAGACTCGACACAGTTTTCCACCTTTTTCATTGTGGATTCGTTCCCCTGTGATTCGATGTGTACTTGCAATGGTCTTTAGGGTTAGAACCTGACAATATTACTATGCATAGTCTAAGATGTTTTCCTTGGGCATCGTGTATCATAGCTGAAAATTCATGGCAATAGATGCCGGTTCGTTTGTCATGAAGAAGTGGTTGGGGAGTTGTAAAAAATCATCAATTGATATATTGTATCTTGCCATTTTGCATAATATTTGCATCCTCCAACGTTTTTGGAACCGCAAACACTTTAACCTCACCACAAATCAACCATTCATTCATCTGGCCCCTTTCCAGATGGATTTTCTTTGGTGAGAAAGGACACGCCACTTTAGTGAATGTAGAAAGTTAACTAGATGTATTATCAAGGTTCTTGCATGCTTGTAATTCAAAGTATATATGGACCAGGCTACAAAGGTCGTGGAGGGATTAGAGTGTAAATTATTTAAGCTGATGATGTTCGATGTGGTCTGCAAGTTATCGCTCAGAACATGAGTTCCATGATATTTGAGTTTCCGTGATATTCAAACCTCTTTTTGTACTTGGATTTTTCAAACCTGCAAAAGAAGCAGGTGCAGACACAGCCACCGGGCAAGACTATCGGTCTGGGACCTTGGGACCCAAGACCGGTGGAAAATACTTAAGGCCAACTGCCAATACCGTCCATGGCCCTTGGTCCGAGCCATTCAGTTTGCATCCAGTACCGTCCTACTAGTTGACAATAATACACTCCACTGGCCATGAATATCGGTCCAGGACCAGTGACCCCATGACCGGATAAACCCCTTCTCCAGATGACTTCAAAGACCCAAGACCCCCGATAAAAGCCACCGGCCCAGCAGCTTCGTACCCGTGACCGGTGGAGACTCACTTTGCACCAAAACTTTTTAATTCAACTTGGAATCAAAGACAACTGAATTGGGCGATCTAGACGCTTATAAATACAAATTTATTAAGCCTCCTAGTCAGACAGACTTAGACGCACTCAGATTCTATTCATCTCATTTAAACATAGACTTATTGTTTTTTGTTCTTGAGCTTTTGAGGATTTCGATTTCCCATACGAACACATGTTTTTATATCGTTCATTTTTTTATGCAATTCTCTTTCAATCTCTGCTTGATTTTGATTATCATGTCTGGTAAATCCATAATTGGGGTTTAGTGTTTCAAAGAGACTCATGAATCGCTTGATCAAGGTTGTTAGATTAGGAGTTAACTTAAGTGTTCTTCATTTATAGTTGTTCTCAATGCTGGAACTAGTATATCTAACTAGTTTTTGATCTTAGGTGAATTAAGGCATCAAATATTTTTGATAATTTGCCTAAAAGAAACAAAGATGATGTAAAGTTGTTTTGTAAACAGATCAAACTAGAACGTTTATACATAGCTAATCATGTAGAATCCAAACGAAAGTATAGACTTCTAGGAGATTAGATATCATGATTAATACTACGACGATAGGCTGGTCTTTCTTAGATGTTTGAGTTCTATAACGGTTCTACAACTTTTCATATCTCGTTTATCCACCTTAGGCGATCCATATACCCTGACAAGTCCATGATGTGCAATGCTTACTTGCTATTTCATTTACATACTGATTTTCATGACACACACCACAACCAATTTCATATTCTTTGTCTTAGCTTAATTATTCTACGTCTTGTAGATTTGTAATGCAACCTTCGTCATTGTGGATTCGATCCCCTGTGATTCGATGTGTACTTGCAATGGTCCTTAGGGTTAAAACCTGACAATATCACTAAGCAAAAGATTCCCAACATAATAGTTTCTATATATCTTACACCTAAGACATACTTCAAAAATCTTTCTCAATCTGGAAACAATTCCTAAGCTAATATGATTATACACTGTGCTATATATGAATCAATATGAAGATATAATCAACAACATAGGAAACAGCAAATCGAACATTCTGTTTAGTTGCTTACAAGGAAAACTTGGATGCCGTCGAAGTTACAAATGCAATGTTTTATTTCTTACGTTGTTTGAGATTTATATATTTTAAAATGGGAACATTTTTAATTTCTAGATCGTTTGTGTTAGTGAAGAAGATATATTAATCGTATTTAAATTTTTGTATAATCATATTAGCTTAGGAATCATATTAACTAAATCCCAAACCTTGAAAACTAAATCCTAAACCCTAAAAACTAAATCATTAATCCAAAATACTAAACCCAAACCCAAAAATTCAAATTATAAACCTTTAAAAATTATTTTTAGTGTTTGTGGTATTTTTTGAAAAACAAAACTTTTAGCTGTATTTTTGGAAAAAAACTAATGATATTATGTTTGGAACAAAAACTTGTTTTAATGGTATTTTAAGGAATTTTTCAATTAATAATTGATCTTTATTTTAATATTAAATTCATTAAAAATTATAATATTTCTCTTTTCATCATTTTGATGTTTTGATTTTATGAAGCCGTAAAAAATTATGAGTTACATATACACACTAAGAAATTACACAAAAAAAAAAATTAAAATAAGTGTATTTGATATACGAATAATGAATATGATTGTATAATGTTAAGCATGTGTCATCGTATATAGGTGCAACATTTTCGGGATCGTTAATAGTAAATTTGACATTGAAACTATGTTCAAAGTAACACCAAAAACTTTCTTTGGAATGATTCCGACTGGTTTGTCGATATAAGCGTGCATCACAGATATTATTATCTTGTTTGTCCTTATGTTTGTTATCTCTGACGTCGACACCGACAGTCATGCATGCATTTAGTATTTTTTATGTCACCCTTTTATTTGGTCCATATAATTATCCATATTGGTAGATTGACATGGATACAAATATAATAAGTCCTTATAAAAAACAAAACAAAAAGCAAACAATTGTATTTTCTTGCTAAACAATATATACTTCTAATAACCCTTGGATCAAATGTTATTTGTGGCAAATTAACGTAATTATGCAGAATAAAATATTAAACTATGAAGCGAATAATTTAAACTAATTAGAAAACTTTTGGAATTCTTTCTTTTATTTGGCACCGAACGATGAAATTCTTTATGTCATCAATCTAGCGGCATGAAAGAGTAAATCTGATTTGTCATTAATCACAAAATTTTATGATTGCTAAACACTTATGCATAATGTTGCGAGGTGGCAATTTAAAATAAATAGTAATGTTAGTTTTTAGATAACAATTTGTTTTATTTGAAATCGTTAGTGCACATTCTAAATTTATTGCCACTAAATTATAGTCCTAGGGAAAAATAATACCCAAAAGAGAATTTTATTGGGCTATTTGTCATGGTCGTGTTCCAGGATTTTTTTTTATATTTTGCGCGAGAATATTTTTGGACCGCGAATGCAGATTGGACCCAAAGGAAAAGTCCATTTAAAAAGATTTGAATGGATTTGGTCCAATAGATTGTTTTTCTTTCTGGAAACCCATAAACCTAAATATATGTGTAAGCCCAAACCTAAGATTTAATCAAACCCTAGCCTAATCTGCCTCTCCACGTGAATCAGAGACTAAGAAAGAGGCAGAGTGAGTATCGTGAGAGAGAAGGGGAAAAACGGCGGAAGAGAAAGAGAGAAGAGGAGAAAAAGGAAGAAGAGGAGAAGAGAAAGAGAAGAGAAGAGAAGAAAAGAAAGAGAGAGAAAGAGAAGGAAGGAGAGAGACTGACCGTGAGATCAAGGAGGAGTAGAGAAGAAGAAGATGTCGAGAGCAGAAGAAGATCAGAGACGTGACAAAGAAGAAGTTGAACGTGAAAAGAGGCAGATCTGTCCTGTTTTGGAGAAGGAGAGGAACGGACGGACAAAATAGATCGGAATCAAACGAAACTTTGTAGATAAGTAATCAACTCACAGATCTAGTTACAGAAGAAAGCCGTTTGTCAATCAAAACTATGGTCTGAAAGTTATTGGTGTTTTTCTGGGACTAGTCTATTTGCGGCCAGCCGACTTCGCAGGCCTTTTCGAGCCAGATCCGATGGAGTTAGATCATGATCTTTATATTCGTGGAAAGATCTTCTTGTCTAGTTTCTGGAAATGTTCTCAGATCTGGAATCCGAGGTAAGGTCCATCCTTAAATCGAGTTTAAAGTTGGCAAAAACTCAATGTTTTAGAATCCAGAAATACTTAGTCTCAGATCTGCCTGCCTGCCTGTTTCCCAGTTACGCAGAGCTGTTTTAAAAGGCGATTTCCCATTGATATACAAGGATCCAGATTACGATCATGGTGTCTCTGGAAAGGTGTTGTTGCAGGAAATCCAGATCAATTTTCCACTCTCAGATCTGTTCTAAATTCCGTAAGTTATTTGTGTTTCTTTCTGGTTAAGAAACACTCTTTCTGTCCAAAAACCAGAAACCTTAATCCGAGCTAAAACGCAAATGCATATCTGAAACACTATTTTCTCAAACGCCAAATGCCCATAACGGAATTTCAGACCGCCAGAAATAGCGTTTCAAATGGAACCGCTCAAAATGCTATTTTCAACCATTATTTTCTGGACTGCAGTTTCAGAGACTCTGAATGCTTTGTGGTTAAGGTGAGGGTTGGGATTTGGGGATTCATATTATGGAATGGTCTGATTCTGTGAGCACGTATGCTGGGTCTAGGAATAGTGATTGATGTGTTGACTGAGATGTTAAGTTGATATTATGATGTGTTATGGTATGGTTGAGGCATGATAGTTGTTTAGATGTGATATGGATAATGTTGATAGTTTTGTGTTGTGTCTGCAACGGTGCGGTTATGGTAATTCCGTTGTAGGACGTGTGTGATGACGGACTGAGGGCGAGGAATGGATCCCGCTAAAGCCCGTAAACCGGCTGACGAGCCAAAAGTGCGTACGACCTTTCGAGGTGACGGCCAGCCCAAGGGTCATGTTGATAAGTGTTGAGATATGTTGATATGTGATCATGATTTATATGATATGTTTGTTGAGGAGTTATGTGATGTATGTTAGGTTGATGTTGTGGTAGATGTTAGGTTGTATGTTGCATGACTATTTCTAGACTTAATATATTTGTTTACTGAATTATATTGTTGTATAATGTGAATTATGTGGGCAGACATGATCTCCTTCACTGAGTAACCTAGTTGTTCACCCCACTTTTCCCCTTTTTCAGTGTGTGCAGGTGTGTTTCTTGTGTAGCAAGTTAGGGCACGAGACCTAGGGTTCAGAGTGACGGGGACGGGTGTTACAATATTGATATGTATTTTGCCATATATATGTTAGCTTGGGGATCAAGTCTCTTTAGGATTCTTTGCACTTGTATATATACGCTTGCATCGCCGTTAATACAATACACAGAAACATATTCTCTTATCATACATGGTAAATCCTGAAAACCTAAATTTCTCTTTGCCTCTTTTCTATTTTTTTGAGCTCGAGTCTCTGTTTAGGCTCGATCTTCTCTTTGATTCTTCTTAATTTGATTCGCTTGAATCGTTTCTCTTTGTTTTACTATTTTTTTCTTCTCGGAAGTCATGGCCGCAAATGGTGAAACAAATATCACCACCGCTGAACGTGTTGGAGAAACCACGGTTGTGACTCCTTACTCTATATTTTCTTCCGACAATCCAGGCGCTATGATCACCTCTGTTCTTTTGACCGGAGAGAATTACAATGAATGAACCTCAGAGATGCTCAATGCTCTTAAAGCAAACAAGAATATTCAATTGGTTGTGATAGTTGTAAATATTTCTTAAAATCTTAGATTATTCAATTGGTGATTTACGTTTTTTATATATTTTATATATTTTTTTATGAATTAAAAATGTTTGACTTTTTTCAAAATTAAAAATACAAAATATAAATTTCATGATATGTATAAAGCTTTCAAAATGAAAATCATAAGAACTAGGGTAAATTGGAAATAAAAGATATATTTTTTTAGTTTATCCATATATCTATACCTTTCTTATTTAGGATTGGTGAACTAAACTTTATAATAATTGAAATCATATTATACCCTTAATTTTTCGAATTGGAAAAATGTTTTTTCAAAATAAAATACTTATTTTCGAATTAAAAAAGGATGGGTTTAGTTTGAAATCCTGTAATTCACCAAGAGGGTTCATATTAGGTATTTTCGATTTCTTCTAGCAGCCTTTTTCTCTCATTCCTTCTTCGACGGCCCCGTTCACCAGAAACAGTCCTCACGTTTTCCTTCATCAATAATAAATCTCAACTCCTTGTTGTCAGACGATCTTCATATACCACATGTTACGTAGATCTACAACATATTCATTTACAAAAAAATGATCCCATATTAGGTTATACATAGGAAAACGGTTTTCATAATTTTACAGAATTCCAAACTAAACAGAATACATATTCTAAACTTTGTAGAACGTAATCTAAACAACATATACAATTTCCATAAATAATAGATTACATATAGATTTAATTTCCTTATTTTACGATTCGATTTTCTTATTTTACGGAATTCTAAACTACACGGAATTGATTTTCTAAACTTTATTGAACAGAGAAAAAACAAAAGAATATGTATTCTAACATTCGTAGAACTTAGAGTAAAAGGTAGACAACCTATTCTAACTTTCGTAGAACATAGAGTAATGGTAGACTACATATTCTAACTTTGGTAGAGCATAGAGTAAAATATAGAATACGTATTCCAAACTTCGTAGAACGTATAGCTAATCAGAATTCTAGACATCGTAGTACATAAATGAATTCTAAACTTTGTAGAACATATAGTGTGTATAGATTACATAATCTAAACTTTCTATAACATATATAAAAAACAGAAGGAGTATTCTAAACTAAGTAGAACGAATTCAATCGATCCCAAACATTAACAAACATCATTCGATACTTTGTCCTCATGTCTTCTTCCTTTTTTTCAGGTGTTTTCCTTTTTTCTTTAAATAATTTGGTTAAATCTATTAAAAAGATAGTTTAGGCATATATGGAAATTTATTAAAAATATATATGGACAAACTTTAAAAAAATATATTTTATTTCCAATTTTCTCTAAAAACTATCATGAATTCAGTCAAAAATTACTAAATCATTAAAACTAATTATCATAAGCCAAAGCATTCCAAATTTTATTCAATACACCCAAATTTCTTAAAGAACAAAAAATACTCTAAAGATCTTGACAGAAAAAAAACTTGATTTCTAATTTTCCACTAGATACATCACTTCCTTCTGCTCAAAAGTTGTAATCGAATGATATATTTTTAAAGAAGAAATAGTTCAAAATATGCGTTTTCTAACTTTAATGTCAAGTGTGGTACCCTCGTAGGGAAAATTGTAGAACTAGTACACTTTTTTGGAAATACCAGCGCTACCCCTTAAGACCAGCAGAGTTAACGCGGACCGGTGGCACACTGTCTGCATGTTGGTATTTGCAACGCAAGTAAATGTAGACTACTCAGAGTACAAGTAGAGAGAGAAAAGAGTATGTGCCGTCTCTGCTTTTACTCGCAGAAGAAAAACAAAGCGTTATCAGTCTCTGCCGTTGGAAGCAGAGTATACGCAAACACTGTTTATATTCTACTTGTATTATGCAAAAAATTTGGTATACACTGCTGTGCTTTTTTACAGTTAGGGTTTCACAGACCAAACCATCTAACGGTAGACCAAAGCCAGACTGGTATCAGACTTTAGGATAATTCATTACAAAAAAGAGCTGAACATTGACTCATTCCAATTAGCTTTGCACTTATGTTTCTTCATAATAAAACATAAACTCCTGACAAAAAAAAACAAACAAACATAAACTCATAAACAGTTTTATTAGAAGTGATCAGAGTTGTAATCTTGAAGGGGTGGAAGAAACAACACAAAGGCGTCTCGTCCTCATCCATGAAGCGCTATGCGAGCGTGTTGTTAGGGAAACAGGCCGAAAGTGAGTGAGTATTGGATTGGCCCAACCATGAAGTAGACATATCCATGTCCATTCGCTTCATCCTCAATGAACTTCACTGTGGCAAGGAAATGCATGGTTGGCGCGGGGTAGGTCAAGTAGTCCATATATCCTCCAACTCCTTCAAGTGCTTGAACCCTTCTTGTGTCCACTCCTCAAAATCGCAGGTGCCTTGAAAAGAATGGTGACTGATTCTTGTTGAAGTGCTCGTGGTTGTGAAGTAATCCCTAATTTTAGTTATATTCTAAAATAATTTTGAAAATACTAGCGGTACCCCTTAAGGTCACCAACGGCAGAAGACAATCACCAGGAGTGCATTAACCGGTATAAGCCGAAACCAGAAAACTCGAGAAACTCGGTGAAAATCGAGTGGGTAGGGTATGAAAACCGAGTGGGTAGGGTATCGCAGACTGACTGAATATCACCAACGGTAGACCGAATGCAGATCACAATCGGAGAATTCGTTTGTACAGAGTTTTTGTTGATGTATATTTGTATATACTTCCACTTTCTTTATACATTATTTCATTAATTTCTAACTGTTGTCAAAGTACAACTTATGTTAAAAAGAAAAACTCCACAGTGAAAACCGAGTGGTTAGGGTATCGCAGACTGAATGAATGTCACCAACGGCAGACCGAATGCAGATTGATATAGGATTTGTAGTGATTTGTTGTTGTTGTATGTTTGTATATACTTCCACTACCTTTATACATTATTTCTTACTGGTTTCAAAGTAAAACTTATGTTAAAAAGAACAACTCAGACAAAAAAAATCGTTATCATATGTTTCTTCGTGTATCTTTGTTCAACACGACACTATGTGAAACATTTCCTTGGTATTTACCATGGTTATCGATTTTTCTTCCATTCTGTGTTTTCAATGTACATAAGCTTTAAAACACTTAGATTGAAGATCACTTTGGAGTTATGACGGCTAAACAAATGTTAATCGAAGTTTTTGAAGAGTTTTGAGTGGTTTAGGGTTTCGCAGACTGTATGCCGATGTAGCGCAGCATTTTTGAAGAGTTTCAACTAAAAGAAAAAGGCTGCGATGACTTAACTGTACGACAAAAGGGGGCGCCGTCTTAATTAGGTAATATTAGTTTAAAAATATTTCCACAATATATATTCGGGCCTCAAAGCAGTTGTTTCAGGCCCATGAAGCCCAGAAAGCTTGGAAAACACAACATTGACTCTTCTTCTACTTCCCCTCGGCAACCCTAGAGCAGAGGAGCGTATCTTCAATTTTGTCGATCTCTTTCTTCAATTTCTTAATTTTCTTCATTTCTCCGATAATTCTCTGATCTCTTCATTTTTCCGATATTTCTCCTTCGAATATATCATGTATATGAATGATTACGAGATGGATTTTCCTGCCATTATTTTTTCCAAAGGAAACGAGCCAGATCCAAATACCAGAATAAACTACAGTTCGAAGTTCAATCATCTTTCACTGGTGGAAGGTGTAGTGGGTGAGGAAGTGTGGGATTATGTCCGCAAGTCACCGCTAGGAGTTATTTGTAAGTTTGAGAAGTTGGGTTTCGGATGGAGTGCGAAATTTGTGCATCACCATCTTATTTGCAAACAATTGGAGTGTGAAAGCCCATTTGAGTTGTTGTTTTTGATCGCGGGGCAGCCAACACGGTTCTCGCTCTTCGAGTTTGAAGAGATCACAGGTCTTAACTGTAATGAAATTACGCAGTTGGATGGATTGGTATCTTCTGAAACTAATCACCAAACCTGGAATCGCTTTCGGGGTCTTCTCAAAATACGCCGTCCTAGCCCTTGTATTGAGGACATAGTGAAATTGTGTATGAAGCATGGTGGAGATATAAGCAAATCTTGGTCTAGGAAAGATAAAATTAGGCTTAGTTACCTAGCTATTATGTCTAACGGTCTGTTGGGTGTTGATCGGCGTACCAAAATTCCCCTTAACCTAGCTAGGTTGGTGATAGATTTGGCAACTTTCAAAGGGTATCCCTGGGGGAGGGTTGCTTACAAAGATCTTGTTGAGCAGGTTAAGTTAGTAACTAAAGAGAAGATATGGCAAGACTCTTATGTTTTGAAGGGGTTCGTGCAAGTTCTACAGGTCTGGGCGTATGCTTATGTGTCCAAAGTGGGAGAAAATTTGGGAACACCTATAGCTTTTGAAGGTACACATCCGCTAAGATACAAGGGAAAAGTTGGCAGACCCGATATGGAGAAGATCTTCTCGAGTGAAGAGGTATGTATATCTTTGGCATAGTTTGTTGAAGTAAAAATGTAGAGTTTTGGCAGAGTAAGCCACAGTGGCAGCGTCTGCAAAAAGACTCTGCTACAAGTTTACATATTACCATCGCTAGACTTCTGGCAGAGTTACGCTGACTTCTGGCTGACATTTATGTAACCATATAACTGTTTTGTAGGTGATTGTAACTACTATGTGTGACAGATCCCGGGCAGAAATCTATCCACGTTGGAAAGGTAATGACGTAATAGATGTCAAGCTTGATAATCTCATCAAATACATTCTCTCTGGCCAGCCGTTGTCGGACATCAAATGGAGGGTCTCAAAAACCCCACCAGTCCCAGAAAACCGCACTGGAAAAAAAAAGGAAAGTAGATAATGAAGGAAAGAGAGGAAAAGGGAAAAAGAGGAAGGGAATTGAAGAGCGAGATGGGGAAAAGAGGAAGAGGAAGCGGAAGAGAATTGAAGAAGAAGAAGAAAAAGAAGAAGATGACGGACGGTATGTCATGAAACCGAAGTTCTCTGTAGCTAAAATCCCATCTACTGGTTCAACAGATTTCGTCGACATCATTGAATTTGTCCTGGATAAACAGCAGACCAAGTTTGACGCAGTTGTAGCTAGAATTGAAAACGCCAGACTTGAGCAGCAACGAGTAAATTTGGAACAGCAACGAACCAGCATGGAACAGCATACTGTTTTGGGTGAAACCTTAAACAAGTTGGCACAGGTCGTTGGAAAGCTGATGGAGAGGATGACTTGTTTCGAGCAAGATACTCGCTTCTCTAACAACAAACTAAAACCTGACAATCGCATGGTATATCCAACTCAGCAATTGTTGAAATAAAAGCACTGGCATGATATGCGATATCATGCTCTATCAGATGTGGTAAAACAATAGAGGGGCATGGCATACTCTGCTTGCCTACGTTGTATCATTTATTTATGTGAGACATGTAATTGGTACGGCAGACTAATAATGGCATTCAATTCTATTCATCATTGGCATCCCTTAATATCCTATACGGCAGAGTATGCTCTTAAGGTGTAAGAGGTTGAAGCTGAGTTCATGTAACAGTCATTACTTTGAAATTTTGCAGAATGACGAAGAAGAGACGAAAGTGGATAACAAAGGAGATGGCAAAGACAACGAAGGAGAAGGAATCAAGGTTGTTGCCTCTGGCTCCTTTTCAAATGAGAAAGTAAGAGATGGCAAAGAAAAAGTAACTGATAATGGCATCGAGGCAGAGGATGCCAAACAAGAACAAGTAGGAGATGATGCAAAAATAGATTGCAGTGAAAAGGCAGATGGCATCGAGGAAGAGGATGCCAAACAAGAACATCTTCAAGATATGTTCCATGGGGAAAAATATACAAATGTGAAAAAGCAGAGGATGCCAAAGAAGAACATCTTGAAGATGATGGTAATGATGGAGATGGATATGCTGAAAAAAGTGATGGGAGTGAAAAGGCAGAGGATGCCAAAGAAGAACATCTTCAAGATGATGGTAGAGTTGGAGATGTTGAAAAAATTGATGGGAGTGAAAAGGCAGGGGATGCCAAATAAGAACATCTTCAAGATGATGGTAGAGTTGGAGATGTTGAAAAAAGTGATGGGAGTGTAAAGGCAGAGGATGCCAAAGAAGAACATCTTCAAGATGATGGTAGAGTTGGAGATGTTGAAAAAATTGATTGGAGTGAAAAGGCAGAGGATGCCAAAGAAGAACATCTTCAAGATGATGGTAGAGTTGGAGATGTTGAAAAAAGTGATGGGAGTGAAAAGGCAGAGGATGCCAAAGAAGAACATCTTCAAGATGATGGTAGAGTTGGAGATGTTGAAAAAATTGATGGGAGTGAAAAGGCAGAGGATGCCAAAGAAGAACATCTTCAAGATGATGGTAGAGTTGGAGATGTTGAAAAAATTGATGGGAGTGAAAAGGCAGAGGATGCCAAAGAAGAAAAAGGAGATAATGATCCCAAAGCATGCCTTCAGGCAGAGGATGCCACTCCCGCATATGAAAGCAATGTCTGCATTAAGGATGCCGCTGCAGCAGATGAAACTAATGTATGCATTAAGGATCCCATTACGACATTGATAACCAACGTCTGCATGGAGACAGTTGCTTCGACTGCTGAAGATGTTAAAGGCTCAGTGATTGACACTGAAATCATTGAAGAAAGAGGAAGAGGAAGAGGAAGAGGAAGAGGAAGAGGGAGAGGAAAAGGAAACTCCCAGCCAGTTAATATCATTGAACCATCAGTGGATTCAGTCCACCCAACTACATCTCAAATCGAAATATACGAAAGCTCCAGAAATCTTCGCCAGACCAACAAGCTAACAACAAGGAGGAGTGAAAGGTTAAGTAAATTGGCTGCGCTTCCTGTTGTACCTAGCAACAACGCAAAACCACTAGCCCAGAAATCTGCTTACGAAATTGTATTTGGAGATGTTGACAAAACACTGATGGACAAGATGAACGTATTCAGAGCCGATGAGTAAGTACACACAGCCTATAAGATCGTCTATTTTATCTTGCAGTCTAACTTAAATGTTGATTTTCTTCGACAGAACAAATATTTATCCATTTGGAGGGAAAACAACGGCCCATGAATTCTTCAACTTACTTTTGAAGCCGAGGGAATGGTTACACGATATGGTAAGTACATTCTTCCTCGTCAACAGTGGATCTGTCAAAAGTGTTTATTTCATGTTTAGCTGGCAGACCGTTGTTGTTGTGTGTCTAGTAGACTCTGCTTTGGTGCCTAACATTTGTCCTTCTTTTATTATCAGCACCTTGACGCAGCACTGAACTTGTATAGACTAAGGCTAAAGAGAAATCCTAGTTCTTTCAAGAGTCCGCGGATTGCTATATTGGATGCAGCATTTCAAATGCTTTGGAAGAATCGGTACAAGGACTGGCATAAGCTTGAAAGATGGCCTGGTGGTACTTACGAGAATGTACACGGTATTCTTCCAGCTTATGCCGCAACAAATTTGGCCTGGGGCAAAGACGTTGATACGTTATACTTCGTTCTACACGTGAGCTCGAATCATTGGGTTGGGACGGTCATATCATTGGTTGACCGGGTTGTCTACATATATGATTTCTTAAATACTCCAGATTCAGATATTGTGGCAGCGGCGAGGGCTTTTGCTGAAATGGTTCATGCCGCAATTCATATGTTCTTTCCTCAAGACTACGATCAAGCAGCTTTTACAATCACAATTGTAAAAGACGTTCCCAAAATGCGTCCACAAGTAGGTGATTGTGGAGTATACGCACTCAAATACATTGAGTGTCACATGTTATGATTGCCGCTATCAGCAAGAGAACTGTGTAATGCCAAAATGATGACATGGAGGACGAAGCTCGCTGCAGAGGTGTTGGATGAGACATCTTCGTATACCGAGCAACGCATGTGTGATGAGTCAATTATTGCAAGTATCTACGATCCCTACGACGTTCAAATTTAATTGCATGGTTAGTAAATAGGGAGATTTGTTCTAGTAAATATTACATTAACCAAATTCTGCGGCGTACAAGCAGAATTTAAGTTTTTCCTTCCTTAGTAGAAGAGAACTTATTCTGCTTATTCTTCGTTTACACGCATCATCATAAACTACGCTGATAGATTGTAAACCGATAATACGCAGCACCTGCTCATACTCTGCATCTGCTTTGCTTACACTCAGTATAAACATGGGCAAAATAAGTTCTCTTCTACTAAGGATGAAAAACACAATCTCTGCGGCGTACAAGCAGAATTTAAGTTTTTCCTTCCTTAGTAGAAGAGAACTTATTCTGCTTATTCTTCGTTTACACGCATCATAAACTACACTGATAGATTGTAAACCGAGAATACGTAGCACCTGCTCATACTCTGCATCTGCTTTGCTTACACTCAGCATAAACATGGGCAGAATAAGTTCTCTTCTACTAAGGATGAAAAACATAAACTCTGCGGCGTACAAGCAGAATTTATGTTTTTCCTTCCTTAGTAGAAGAGAACTTATTCTGCTTATTCTTCGTTTACACGAATCATAAACTACGTTTATAGATTGTAAACCGAGAATACGCAGCACCTGCTCATACTCTGCATCTGCTTTGCTTACACTCAGCATAAACATGGGCAGAATAAGTTCTCTTCTACTAAGGATGAAAAAAATAAACTCTGCTTATGCCGCAGAGTTTATGTTTTTCATCCTTAGTAGAAGAGAACTTATTCTGCTTATTCTTCGTTTACACGCATCATAAACTACGCTTATAGAGTGTAAACCGAGAATACGCAGCACCTGCTCATACTTTGCATCTGCTTTCTTACACTCAGCATAAACTGTTATAAGAGTATGTGTTTGCGTTCCATTTAGTATAATAAAAATCAGCAGAGTTTCATTGAAGTTGGAATATCTAGCGTCATCACTCTTGTGATTTTAAGTGGATTTCGTCAACCACTCTTGTATTTATGAAGTGGGTCCACTCTTGTATTTCGTAACTGGGTCCACTCTTGTATTTATGACGTGGGTTATCTTCAACACTTCTTCTTTATTTGCAGAACACATATAGCCGACTTTTAATAGAGCCATCTGTAGCCTTTGTCTTCAATCCGATGAACGATAATGAATCTTCCGCGAGTTCAACAACTGTATTTGAACGATCCGTATTGAAGATTCCTTCAGTTTTACTCATGAACCATAACCCGATAAGTTTTCAGCAATCCACGGAGTTCATAACTAAGGTAAAGGTCTTGCATGTTTTTCAAGAGTTTTCCATTGCTGTTCCTTATGTATCTATAATTTATTTTATGCAGCTTAACGAGAAGTACCGCCGAACAATCAAAACTCACGAGAAAATCTTGAAGAAAAAGGCTAAATTTCACGAGAAACAGAAGAGAATCGAGAAGATTATAAAACGGCTCGAGGCCCATCCTTCAGAATGGGAACAGCTTGGATTTGACAAAATATCCCCTATCCCGGAAATTATCCGCCAGGTATTTCACAATGATCAAGATAAATAAGAACATGTACCAGTTTTTGCTCGAATTTTTTTGTAATAAATTTAGAAAAGGAATATGAAGAATCATCCCATTTTCCAGCAGAGAAGTTGATGTTTATTATAAATTCAGATAAGAAGAAGTACTAAACGCAAAATCTGCAGAAACATACATGGTACGTATATAAACATAAGTTCAAAATCTGCCTAAAATATGCTCGAAACCTAGGTCCTCTGCTTGGCATACTTTTTCGGTACTCTGTTTCTATATTTAAGTCTATTTGTACTCTGCACTAAAATCTGCCCGTAGTTTGCATCCAAAATGAGATGTAGGTTACTCTGCACCAACCGTAGTTTGCATCCAAAAGGAGATGTAGTTTGAAAGTTTTGAATACACACAGAAACACAAATCGAAGAAAAGAGTACAAACAACAAATCCAAGAAAAGATAAACAACATCAAATAAACTAAATGTTGTTGAAATTTTAAGAAAAATAAAATAATTAGGATAACAAGAGTTCTACATAACTTTAGTCCATAAACGAAAGATCAATTTTTAACCAATCAATACGAGGAACTGTAATTCCTCTCAGCTCCTCCTCAGGAATCATTTCTTTCTCTGCTAACTGCTGCCGCCTAGCATCCATGACCACTTGTTCTTCATGCATCATCTTCTCCAACATAGAGCGTTTACCAGCTATTCTTTCCAACTTGAGTTTGACGCGGTGAGCTTCGTCCTTCGCTCTCATTTGAGATGGCACCAGCAGAAGAATTGCCCTCAGGCGATCCTTTCCTTCCTTTTCCGCCTCCATAACTGCATCATTCCGCTTCTCTTCTGCTTCCAACTCCAGGTCTGACATTGGTGCTTTTCTTTTCTTCGAATGATCTGCGGCCATGATGTCTTGAATATGTGCCTGTAAATGAGTAAAATGCAAAGAATGTGCCTATTAAAAATAAAAATCAACTGCGCAGACTAAAAAAAGATTGAGTAGAAGAGAAGCCGCAAGTTATTTTGAGGATTCTTCTTTCTTTTATAGACGAGAGGGATAAAGCAAAACCACGTACGTCAGTTTTTTCGCTTAGCTGTCATTTCAACGGTCCACCTTCCCATCATTTCAGCGGTCCACCTTCCCATCATTTAACCCCTTATTTCGTAGAGTATATGCAGAGAAGGTGCCTAAGCAGAGTACTATTAAATTTACTGCAGAATATAAAAAGAGTAGTCACAATCACTGCCATTACTTATTTAACGTGTTCTATCATGAATGATCGACACGTGGCGTATGACATATTGTAGTAGAACAATTAATAATTTACCTTGTTTCTCGTGTTCAATAATGCGATGATCGACACGTGGCCCTTCGCATGGCGCAGCATCATCTCAGAGGCATCCAGTAATTACTGCAGAGTATGACCTATTAGGGCTTCCATACCGCTACGGTTTCCCTTCAACGAGTATAAAAGATCTCTTCTTTCTTTGGGTGTACAAACAAAACAAAGATAATCCAAAAGCTACAGAACGCAAGCGTATCTTTTATTCTTCTTTTCTACCCATCAGTCTCACCAATCTTCTTTGAATCCGATGTCTGCCTTTTCCTCATCTTTTTCTTCCTCTGGCGGGAGCGAACCCAACAGTGTGATTTTCTGCTTTGCCAAAGAATTCGGATTGGTTCAAATATCCAGAGGTACAAGATGTGCCCGGGATTCCTCCGGTAGGCTATATCACCGTCTATTGGTCTTCTTTCCGGGCAGGTTTCAGCCATCGCCTATCTTTTTTGATGATGGAGTTTTGTAAAGAACTTCGGATTGCACCCAGCAAGCTTAATGCCCGCTCATGGGGGTTGATAAACGCCCTCCAAATACTGTCGGACTTATCTGGAATCACTGTTTCCAGTGCTATAATTTTTGGGGCTTTTGAGGTTAGGAGTATAGACCCCTGGTCTAATAGATATGAACTTGTTCTTCGTGACGGTTGCAGATCTCCAGTTGAACTTCCCTTCCAAATTGAGGGTGGTGATGATGACAAGATTCACTACTTCTTTGTTCGTCATTCCGGTCCTGACGGACTTCTCCGCTTGTGGTCTGATTCAGGTAATTTCCCTCTTACAAAAAATTCATTAGACTCTGGCGAATTGATCAAGCTAACTCTTTTAACATGCGTTTTTTCTCTGTTGCGCTTCATCAGTTCTAACAAAGCAGAACCGTCGCACATATCCCGATTTTCCTAATGCCCTTTTTTTTATTCCACTCCCTTACCGGCGCCCTGAGTTTCTTCTCTTCGACGCCGCAGTTGACGGGAGTTCTCTTCGGGTCGATATCGACGAAGCAGAGGTCCGTCCAGGTAGCCTGGATCGCCTTAGGCTTACTTGGCAAAACGTGTATCCGTCTCGCATCACTAATGTTCATTGTCCTCGTTGCGAGGAGTTGGAGTTGGAGGGAGAAGCCCTACGTGCTAAAATATGTGGTTTGGAGACTCGGCTTCGGAATGTGGAGAGGGCTGTGGATTCGGTTAGGGTTGTGGCAACAACTTTGACCCAGCAGTCAAGCTTCTTGGATCGTATAAGTCGCGAGTTTGGATCGGCCGACATTGGCTGCGATGTTCCTGGGAGTTCTAGAGGGATGAAGCGCGACCGTTCCCCGGACACTTCGTAGAATATCACCTGTTTTTTATCTATTTAGTTTTGTAATTGTCACATTTATCTATCTAGTTTTGCTATTGATCTTTCGTTGGTTTGCTATTGATCTGCCATTGGTTTGCTATTGATCTGCCATTGGTTTGCGACTAAATAATGATGATGTGGCGAGATATGCCAAATGGATAGAAATGTAATTAACACTACACCTATACGTTGTCCTTTGATTCTTCTGTTATATAACAAATGCGTGCTTTTTTATCGTTTATTTTCGGCAGTACCATTAGGATCAGTTCTATATATGGGTATGAGCCCGTATTTTCCACGAGGTTGATAATGTTTAAAAATTCAAAGATATTTGAATTTTCAATTTTCCCCCTAAACCGTAGAATTCAAATAGACTTTTCCCAGCCTCTTCTGTAAAATGCTAAGTAAAAGCAAACTCACCACATAAATCTGCAGTTTATGCAGCATATTTTTACTGCAAGTTATATCAAATATAACATCTACTGCAACTCAACTTTGATACTATATGCTACCATTCAGACCCATCAGCTGATAGAGCGTCCAGCAAAATGGGCCCCAGAAAGGAATACGTAGATTAAAAATAGATGTCTGCGATTATCGACACGTCGTAGGCAGAGTAAGAGCAGTATATGAAGTTTGCTCGTACTCTGCTGATTCAATAAGTTTATTGGGTTGCTGCTAAAAACTTATTTATAAAAGTAGTTCTACGTCGAATCAAAAGTAATTGGCGCAACCCGATCTTGCCATTGATGGCTGCAGAGTATGGCCGTATAAGAGTGCATGATGTGATGTGAGTTGATATTGCTTTGACTCACCACATCAATCTGCAGTTTCTACAGCATATTTTTACTGCAAGTTATATCAAATATAACATCTACTGCAACTCAACTTTGATACTACATGCTACCAGTCGGACCCATCATTTATTAGTTTCTTCTTCCTCTGCTGATAGAGCGTCCAGCAAAATGGGCCCCATAAAAGAATACGCAAAATAAAAATAGAGGTCTGTTCTTCTTCTTCTGTCGTAGGCAGAGTAAGAGCAAAGTAAATACTAACATTATTTAATAAGCAGATTATAAATAGAGAAAACGCAGAGAAAGCACAGTATATTAGTTTGCTTGTACTCTACTGTGGTGAAGTTTGAAATATTATACTATAACTTTTCTAAATATCTCCAATGACCAATTCAATAAGTTTATTGAGTTGCGTCTAAAAAGTTATTTTTAAAAGTAGTACTACGTCGAATCAAAAGTTATTGTCGTATCAATTAAAGAAGTCCGCTCTTCCTCTGCTAGAGTGTCCATCAATATGGGCCCCATAATAAAAAATTGTAGAAACTAGCAAATAAGTCCCCTTTTCAGCAATCGAACCGTGAAAAGTAAGTTTCAATTTTACTATATATTCTTAATTTATTATATACGTAATGATTACGTATTCACAATCGTATATGTTTTTGAGATAATAAAAATAATATTGTTTTTTGGGAAGTTTAATATAAGGTTGTGATAAATGCAGAGACAAACCAGTACTAGGCGTAGAGAATTCACAGCGTCTGTTCGTACTTTGCTGTAGGGAAGTTTGAAATATTTTCCTATAACTTATCTAAAATATTATTCCGGAATAACGGTAATTATACGTTATTGTTTGTTTTACCAATTAAATGCAGAGTAAGTAAATGCATGACACTGCGCATTCTAACAATTACGGCAATGCCTTGTTTCTCGTATTGCATCATGCGATTATCGACACGTGGCACTTCGCGAACCAAACTTGTGATGTGATATTGCTTTGACTCTTTAACATTTTTTGGAACCGTAAAAAGTCAGTTTTGATTATTTACCGTTCTTCAATCCAATCGTTTCTTCAAAACTTCTCAGGCTCCAACACTTTTCTCCAAACATTTCAGGCTCAAAATTTTTCTTCCAAACTTTTCTCTAAAACTTACAGTCTAAAGAAATGGCTCATTTAGATATGGTTCTAGACTTGTCACTCATGAAGAATGGTGGAAGAATCTTGGTTCAAGTCGTAAGAGAATTTGGAGAGCACTATGCACGCTTTCAACCTGAAAGACACTTGCTTCTCGCTGATTATCACGCCGTAAGAAATGCATGCTTTGATGTCTTTATGTGGTCTCTTAGGAATACATGATTTTGTTTAATTTTTAGAGGAATAGATACAATCCTTGGTTTTATGGTTTAGAGTGTTCAGATCTCTGCAACCATTCGAAATCATCTGTTGTCAAAGTTTGAAGACGTGGTTGAAGGGGAATGGTATTTGATTAGGGATTTTGAAGTGACGACGAGGCCGGGTCAGTGGAAACTAACACACCATGAGTTCCATATCTTCTTCTATGAAGAATCGATCATTAAAAAGGTAGCACGAATCTGTGGTAATCATATGGTGTCGTTATCTCCATTTCGCAGAGTTCTAAACCGCTCATTGCATAAGAAGATTAGTGTTGGTAAGTATTGATGGAATATTAGTTGTTTGATTTTCCATTTCACGTCAGATTTCTTAATCTATATTCATGTTGCTATATAACACAGTTGATTTGCTTGGTGCTATTGTGAAAGTCAAGAAATTAGAAATTTATCAAGGCTTCACAGATGACGTTTACGTTGTCCCTGGTCACAAAGTTCTACACTTCACATTGAGGAATTTCAGGTAAGTTAATTATGTTTATAGTTTATGATGTCTTTTGAGAACGAAGTACTATAAATTCGTCTTTGTGAGCTGCAGCGGCGAAAATATCAACTGTATTGCGAAGGGAACATTTGCTGATGAATTTGAGTACTTTTGGCGACTTCAGCCAATTGGGAAGGTCATATTCTGTGTGCTACGAAATTGGAATATGGACTATTTTGGAGGTAGTGTTACTACTTCATTCAACCATAGAGAACTATTGCAACATATATGACTAGGTGACTCTTTGGCATTGCAGGTGAGATACGTGTCTCGGCTCTCTACCCATTCTCTGAACTCCTCATAAATCCAGCAATTCCTGCCGTTGAAGAAGCAATCCAGCAACTAAGGGTTGTTAAGACCGGTGGTTTCTCAATGGTTGAAGATGCATACATTGATGACCCTATTCGTCGTAACAAAACCACCTAGAATAAACCTCGTCAACTGTGTTGTTTAATGTTATTGCACTCGATCTTTTGAGACTCGGAGTAACACTTATGTATGTCTCGTTATAATAGTTCAGTAATTTATGTATACTTTATTTTGTTTTGTTAGACCTTTGTGGATGAAAACAAGTTGAGAAGATGCAGTTTATGCCCAGTGTAAGCGATGTAGATGCAGCCTAAATGCAGAGTTCGCCCATCATCTACGTTCAGATGAAGAGTATGCAGAATACAAGCAGATACTGCGCCTTCGCTCAAAATAACCAATAACCGAATTGATCCGCGAGTTCAAAATGAAACACTTATAGCAAACCAGTCTTCAGAAGATACTAAAGCAAACATAGAAAAGACACTAAAGAACACACAGATGCAACCTAAATGCAGAATCCGCCCATCATCTGCTTTCAGATGCAGAGTACAAGCAGATACTGCGCCTTCGCTCAAAATAACCAATAACCGAATTGATCCGCGAGTTCAAAATGAAACACTTATAGCAAACCAGTCTTCAGAAGATACTAAAGCAAACATAGAAAAGACACTAAAGAACACACAGATGCAACCTAAATGCAGAATCAACCCATCATCTGCTTTCAGATGCAGAGTACAAGCAGATACTGCGGCTTCGCTCAAAATAACCAATAACCGAATTGATCCGCGAGTTCAAAATGAAACACTTATAGCAAACCAGTCTTCAGAAGATACTAAAGCAAACATAGAAAAGACACTAAAGAACACACAGATGCAACCTAAATGCAGAATCAGCCCATCATCTGCTTTCAGATGCAGAGTACAAGCAGATACTGCGGCTTCGCTCAAAATAACCAATAACCGAATTGATCCGCGAGTTTAAAATGAAACACTTATAGCAAACCAGTCTTCAGAAGATACTAAAGCAAACATAGAAAAGATACTAAAGAACACACAGGTGAGACAGCTCCTTTCTTTGCCTCCACCACCTCACTCTGATCCCATGGCATACTTCTCCGTCCAGCTTCGCGCAGTTGACTCGAACCTGGATTTGTCAGTCTTGTAAATATGGGCTACCTCCGGCAGAAAAGGATCATCGCGCAAATTGACATCAAAACCTAATTCCATAACAAAAATCCATCCCATTAACACACATGTTTGGCTGAAGTATTTTTTTCGACAAAACTTTGTTAAATCTGAAAAAATTCCAAACCTGGGACATTGTTAAAGCAGGAGACCATTTTTCCCTCAAGATATCATAGTCAATTGCTCCTTTTGCGTTGATGTCTGGGTGGTAAATCTTTGTTTTGAAAGCCACCTGCATGCAAAGACAAAGAGAATATCAATTAAAAGCAAGATGAAAAGCAAGATGATCAAGAGTGAAGTTTCATCCTGCAACAAATAACAATTAATTGAAAAAGCAAAAAGCAAACCTTGGGCGCCTTTATCGGATAATCCGGAGGAAAATGGATGGTAAGTAAGAAAATCCCACCGGCATAGGGACTGTCGAAGGGTCCACTGATAGCTGCTTCCCATTCGTAAACACAATCACCAACGGGACCTAAAACATATAAGACTCAACTCAGACATTTAATCTAAATAATACTACATCCGTAAAGTTCCTATTATCATCCGTAAATAATACTACCTCTAACTGCATAAAAGACTTGGGAGTTCTAGATTTTATACCTGCCCTGATGAACTGTGTAGGAACATCCTTCTGGATCCGATTAAGTTCCATTTTAATTCGCCTTACACTATAACCCATGGTCACAAACTTGGTAAGAGAGACGAAGATGATGAATGTTGTGTCTTTGGTAAACATATAGATGTAGAGACAAACAGACACGACTTTCTCCTATATGAACACGAAGCGTTACTCTAGGGTTTTGGCAGACTATGGAATGTGTTTTCAACTACTGCAATAAACACATATTCATTGATGTATACTTTTTAAATGAGTTGTCATTCATCTCCTCATGTGTAAAAAAATGACTTGTCCTTTATTCTTATGGGTGGTCACGCCATTTTTTGCGCGGCAAATTTATGCGCTTTCTCTGCCATTTCTTATTAAATTGACTTGTCTTTTCCAAGGTAGAGTATCTTATGTTATGATAGTTGACCGGTTGCATAGTAATCATCCCGCATGCCTCTCGTGTCGAGCCATTAACTGAGGCACGTGCAATGACTGTACTAAATGTTTGACCGATGTCCCTGTAAATTGAGTTTTATTTTCCAAGACAATTTAAAGGAAGATCGACCCCTTTCATTTCTTTTCTTATCTATAAAAATAGTAGATTGTTTACGAACAGAGTGCCTGTTAATTATTTTCAAAATCCAAATACCGCATCACATCGTAGGTTAACATGCAAATACCAGAGCTCCCTTCGGACATTATCTCTGTCATTGCACGAAAACTTGGCCACCTCACCTTGTGGAGAGTCGGACACATCCTCCGAATAGGGCGGATTGGTAGAGATGTAGTGTACAGTGATGAAGTCCTCGAGGAACTTAGTCTCGATGATCTATGTGAGGACACAGATAAAATTCTCCTAGACGGGGCGAATCGCAGCTTTTTTATAAGATGCTTAAATGCCGGAAATCCAATTGCTATTTATTATGAGGCTACAAGACTCGTGACCGCAGAACAAGACATTAGCGCAGCCATGGAGCTTTTGAACGGCTTGTCCCTTTCAGTGCTAACGCAACTTATCTCTGTGGAATGCTGTGTGTATGTGCTGGACGTACGAAAAGGGCTGCACAACTTCTCAAATTATGTGTCGACGTACACGCTGAAGGTGATTTTGATAAACTCACCAGGCTTGGGGAGGAGGTTCTGGATGCGGTTGTAGCTTTCTATCCACCCATGAACCATTATTTTGCATCAACGTGGCAATACTCCGACTGTCCAGATTTGCCTTTTCCAAATTGTGCCACTAAGCACGAATATCAACCTGGATGCGAAAACTGCTACCTGTATTGGTTCGCAAGACAGATTTGCCGCATTATATAGGAGATTTGAAGTATTTCTTCTAATTTTATTTGTTTCTGTATTTATAAATCCTTGAAAAGTTATGATTCCGTAATTCAAGATGTGGATTTTAATTGAATAACATGTTTTACCCTCGGATTTGTTGAGCATATATATTTTTTGAATGAAACTAAAAGTAAAATCTATAGTAGAGCACAGGAAGGTTAATAGCAGATTCCTGGATGATTCATGCAGATATCAGACGCAGACTTCGCGATACTTGATGCAGATGCAGACTCTATGATAACAGATGCAGACTCTACGATACCAGATGCACACTCTACGATACCGACTATTTTATGATACCCACATCAAACTAAAGACTAACATAAAACAACGGAGCACCATAAATAAGGACAAATAAATAAAATTATAAACCAAGATTTGTTTCCTTGTTTAAATAAACTTGAAGCCAGAGTGAAGCCAGAGTAAAGCCAGAGTGAAGCCAAAGTCAAGAAAATGGGCATGTTTTTCGATTGTGTCCTGCATTATGGCATTTTGAGCACCTGTGATGAATTTTTGGGCTACTCTGGAAAAGACTCTTTTTCATCTGTGGGGGTGGAGTACTCTGCGAAAGTTTAGCTTTCTTATTTGGTGTTTGAGTAGTCGGAGAATTACGAGATCGTTTCCTTCTCACCTTTCGGGATGGAGTAGTGGGTGAAATATTATCGCTGAATGGAGTACTCTGCTTCGTTTTCTTCGTAACAGATGGAGTCCTCTGCTTCGTTTTCTTCATTGTGGATTGAGTCCTCTGCTTCGTTATTTGCTTTGAGGATGGAGTACTCTACGAAGGTTCTGTTTTTTTCTTCTTCCATTGATTACGCTTGAACCGCTTAGCCTTTTCAATAGCAGAAAGGTATCTCTTTGTCTTCGGTCTACCAGAAGGTACTTTTATGACTGGTGACAGACATTGTTCACTAATTACGTGTGGTGGTAGAATCAAATCTTCGTCTACAGGTTTTATAGGTTCTGAGTACGTTGAATACAAGTAGCCCTTTGTGAAATGATCATCCACCAGGGTAGCTTCATCAGTTTTCCGACTTAATGCTGCTTTAATCGCGTGCTCGCAGGGAATCTTCTCGACATCATATTGTTTACAAGTACAAAGTCTCTGCAATCATAAATTTAAAAAAGGAATCGAACTCAGGGCAGATAAACAAGGCAAATGTTTCCTGAGACTGGCAGACTTGCTCAGGATACGTTTCCTGAAACTGGCAGTGATAAATAGCAAAAAAAAACTTACATACCTTCTGTAGATCAACCACACAATCATAATCTCCACCTGTAACATGGCTACAATTTGAATCAGTATGATGAACATTTAAAATTTCCAAGCTACCGTGTCTTTCATGCAGTAACTTTTCAATGTTTGGGGGGAAATTTGTTTTTAATGAGGCAGCTTTGTCTCGCCTTTCCACAAACCACCTTGACAACAACTTTATAATAGCCTCTAAGAAATGTTTAACAGGAAATGATCTGTCTTCCTTAAGCGCGGCATTAATGGATTCTGCAATGTTGCTCGTCATTATACCAAATCTATCTCCTGGAAAATGTGCACAAGCCCATAATCGAAATTCCGCCTCTTCCAAGTAAACTGCTAATTCACTATTTTGACGACGAATCACACCAAACAATTTTTCAAAATCTACCGGTCGATATGCATATGCAGCACGACACACCAAACTGAGCATTGCGTTCTTTTTGAACTTTAAGATGAGGTTATTTTTGAGGTGATAGTAACATACTCCCCTATCAGCTGCGGGGAAAACCTTCTCAATGGCCTTTGCGATTGATAGATGACGGTCAGAAATAATGGCCAAATTTTATCATCAAGTATCACACCACACAACTGTGTAAAAAAACCATTCCCATGAAGCATCATTCTCTGAGTCTACAATCCCAAAAGCTATAGGAAATATACTCGAATCTGCATCTTGACCTGCAGCTACCAGCATAACACCTCTATACTTTCCAGTTAGATGTGCTCCGTCTACCACAACAACCCTCCTCAAGAACTCAAATCCTTTGATGGAAGCACCAAAAGCAATGAACAAATACTTAAACCTTTGTTGAGCATCACGTTCAAGCTTTGTAATCGTACCTGGATTGGCCTGCTCTATTTTGTATAGATAGGAAGGTAAGTCCTGGTAACCCCTCTCAAAAGTGCCTCTGACCAGCTCTCGTGCATATGCCAACGCTTTATGCGCCTTCGTATAGTCTATGTCAAGACAATGTAGCGACTTAATACAGTTCATTACATGCTTAGGCGTGATTCCTTTAAGATCATTACCACCACTAAACCTATCAACATACATCTTTCCAATACATTTTGCATTAGCCTGTCGGTGACGAGAATACCTACAGACAGCAGAGCATGTATGAGCTTCAGATGAAACTGACAGAGTCGACGCACGAATCCTCCAAGAACAATTAGGAACAAAACATTTCGCGATAAATAGTTTCTTCCTCGACGTGGCGATTTTCAAATCAAACTTCTCGATGACTGAAATCTTGCGTAATTGCATAATTAATGCTTCCTTGTCATCAAATATTTCGCCAACCTTAATGGATCCAGATTTCTTCATTGGTAATGGCTTCGTAGGCG
Source organism: Pseudoturritis turrita (assembly GCA_900406555.1). Taxonomy (NCBI): domain Eukaryota; kingdom Viridiplantae; phylum Streptophyta; class Magnoliopsida; order Brassicales; family Brassicaceae; genus Pseudoturritis; species Pseudoturritis turrita. The sequence goes on along the minus strand of OVBL01001087.1, from coordinate 526,269 downwards.
TCTCATCGAATATATCGCAGAATAGCATCTGCTGTTTCTTCACAGACTGTCGGCAGTCTCTGCTGTTGTTCGGTGATGGCATCATATGCTCGTCTTTAACATTACCAACACCATCAAAATCCACACCACCATCCTCTTTGACATCACAAGCTTCATCTTTACCCGCAGCTTCTGCTTTAATTCCGTCCTTTCTTTTCCATGACACGCAAAGCCGGATAACCTCTTTTTCCGCTATTGTCATAAAGTTTGCAAGTTGCCTACCGTTATTCAAGAAGATAGGAGGTGTGTCGCTAGGCATTTTCTCCATGATATGTGTAGGCAACTTATAAGAAATCTCGACTGCATTCATCTGCGTTTCCAAGTTGTAATCTTCACAAACAATGCGGAGAAATTCCTCATACTTGATTTGTTCTTCAACCGCAAACAACTTGCTTCCTTTGCTTGAATCAACGTCGAAATCCCAACCCATTTTTACCTTCCATTGTCCAAAAACAGTCAACAAATGCAACATTATCTGCAAAAAAGAGAATGTTCAAAAGATCTGCAACACACTATCTTAGAAGATTTTTCGCAGAGCTCTACACTTTGGCAGGGTCTTTTAGAAATAGCTCTGCCAAAGACGTACTAGAGCTCTAGACGCAGTTTAGAAGATGGTGGTTTAGATAACTAGTGTAATGTTTTGAAGTGTTACCTGTGTTCGTTCTTCCCGAAAATATGCTCGCCTTCAACCCCTAGAATATCTTTGACCAGCAGATATTGTTAGATGTAAACGAAGATCGTCTTTCCGAAGAATGTACGTACTTTTGTTCAAAATCGAAGTCTGTAAACAATCTTATACTCGGATTTCGCTTCCGTCTCTTTGAAAATATGAAATCTCCCTTCGAGGGTGAAATTGAAATAGTAGATCTAGGTTAAAGGTGGAGAGGTTGAAAAGATTTATAGCAAACTCAAAAAAGTAAGAAGTAATGGCATTCTTGTTATTATTGTGAAAAGAGAGGAGTACTTCAAAATCCGACCGTTTATACAATTTAGTTACGTAGCAAATGTCAAGCCATGCCCTGCGAACAGTATGCTACAGTCTGTCGAGCAATATCTGCCTTATGTCTACAAAAAAGCACACACAACATCTGCCTTAAGTCTACAGAAAAAGCACACACAATATCTGCCTTAAGGCTACCACAACTGACACACTATATCTGCCTTAAGGCTACACAGTTAGCAGAGGTTAAGAAGAGTCTGTCCAGCCTTAGCCTTAAGACTACACAATCGACACACTATATCTGCCTTAAGACTACAGAATTAACAGAGTTTAACCAGAGTCTGTCCAGCTTTAGCCTTAAGGCTACACAATTCACACACTATATCTGCCTTAAGGCTACATAATTAGAAGAGTTTAAGCAGAATTTTTCCAGCCTTAGCCTTAAGGCTACACAATTCACGCAGACTCTGCCAACCGTAAGGGTATTTTAGACATTTTCAAAAAATGTGTACTAGTTCTGCAATTTTCCCTACGAAGGTACCCCGCTTGACATTAAAGTTAGAAAACGCACCATATCAGCAACTGTCCCATTTTTAAAAGGTATAATTCTCTAGGAAAAACATAAATACACAAACATAAACTCAACATATTCACCACAATTTCTGTAATTTTGAATTTAAAATTTTTGTGTTCGGTTATAAAATTTAAATCATGGCATATGCAAAAAACAATTATACTTTTCAGTAAAATCACGAGTTTGAATATATTTTTTAAGGGATTGAAAGCTAAAAAGATGAATGAGGAGAGGAAAAATATATTTCTACAAAGAAGAAAGAGGAAGAGAAAAGGAGAAGAAGAATGTGAGGATGTGGGTTCTTGTGGATTGCGTTAGAGAGGGCATTCCAATATATAGATATATTGTATTATGGGTTGACTGTAGCAATCCTCCCCCTATTTTCTGGGTTCCGTCGCAAGTCCCTGAACTTTTCGACTCTTCGTTTTACAACATTAAAAACTTTAGCTCTTCATTATATATCACGAACTACTAAATACTACATAATTCTACATACCCAATCAATTTGGTAATTTTTGTTAAATAAACCACAAATTGCGTTTACTATTCTGCGTTTAGATTATATCCGGATCCTAATCCCTTGACCCGAAATGATTGATTAGCCAATCGAAACCTTCTGTTTGAGAGAAAAGGTTTCAAAAACATATCATAAAATCGATTTGGAGAAAAATCTGGAGTTCGGGTTCTTAAGAAGTTTGGAAAGTTGCTAAGGTGGGAAAGAGATTCGGGTTTAATTCGAGTTCGAATCTTGTTTGAGTTGAGTTTTCTTGCAAGAATGAGCAACTCTGATTCAGAAGATGTTGAGTACGAAGCGAATGATGAAAGCGAAGATGGAACTGAAGATGAAGAGAGTGACGATGAAGAGAATGATGAAAACCAGTGTGATGGTAGTGAGAATGAGAAAGACGAGGGAGATGAAGCAGAGGTTGATAATGAAGGTAATGAAGGAGATGAAGCAGATGTTGATAATGAAGGAGATGAAGCAGATGTTGATGGTGGTGAGAATGAAGGAATGAAGACTGGAAAAAGGAAACGGAAGAGTAATTAAAAGAAAAAGAAAAACGAAAGTGAAGACGATGAAGATGTATTGGAACGTTTCGAGTATGAAGTTGAGGATTCAGTTGCTCAATTTTTTTATGAATGTTATGTTGGTCGTAAAGAGATCCCTGGTAGCTCGGATGAAGATGAGGATCCTCTGGTTTGGAGAAATAGAAGAATCAGAAGGGGAAGTGATGATAAATTAGAAGTGGGACAAGCTTTCTTCACTGGTGTCGAGTTCAAAGAGGCAGTCCTAGATTATGCTTTGAGTAAAGGAGTAAACCTGAAACAAGGAAGATGGGAGCAGACCAAACTTAAATATAAGGAGAGAGAAAATGTCTTTCTACAAAGAAGAAAGAGAAAGAGAAAAAGAGAAGAAGAATGTGAGAATGTGGGTTTGTGTGGATTATGTTAGAGAGGGCATTCCGATATATAGATAGATTGTATTATAGTTTGTTAGATTATGTGGTTAGTTTATCAATTGTATTTTTTTTTTATATATAGAACTCATATAATTCCAAATCTTATAAAATATGTTCAAATTTTCTTAAGTAAAGAAAAATATATCCTATATTTAATATTACATATGGAAGGTGAATGGTAAATTAATTTTGGGGTTTAATCTTGTTACAACTTTCCAAGCCAACAAATTTAGCAATCACATTTGAACTTTTGAAATGTTTCAATGTCCCTAAAATTATCTAAAACCTGAAATTTACATTTATATTTTTTGTTTAGTTTTTTTCTAAAGTAAAAAACAAGTGGTTTTAAGTCTTTAAAAGTTACCTTATAATAAACAAAAATAGCACAAAGACAAATTTACATTAACAACCTCCATATTAACAACTCCAACATGTATATATTATTTTGTTAAAAAATATTTCTTTCTAATAACCTCTTATCAATATTATTTATAGCAAAATAGTATAATTATGCATAGTGAAATGGGAAATTACCTCTGATAAATGTCATTTCATATGCAAAATGAACTATGAAACTTTTTTTTTATTAACTTAGCGGAATGGAAAATATGAATGATAAATCACGATTTCATAAAGTTTTATGCATGATAAATTTATAAATTATTTTGTTATTTTGCGAGGTAGTAACGAGAACATATTTAAAATGGCTATTTCAACTGATTTATTTATATAAATAGTTGTTTCATTTGAACGACTAGTGCATATTATACAATATATTGTCATCAAAACCACCATCATAAGAAAAATAATATGGGAAATGGAAGTTTCTCATGTTTTTGAACTGTTTTTAATTTTGTTTTTAAAGATCGGAGAATTAGCTGGAATTGCGGTGGGGAAAATTAGAATGTTCAACATTTTTTTGGTTGGATCGAAATACTTCTTAAGATAGAAAAGATTCATTTTACTGCTTATGTGTTCATATTTAAACGTTTATAACTCCTTATTTTCAACAATTTTTTATTTTGAATTATAATCATTTTTTCATGCATTTTCCTTGCATTTTTATTCTTAATGCATTTTAGTGTCATGGATCTTGCATTGCGTCTTTTTATTTTTTGAGTCTTTTTAGCTCGAAAAATAATGAAAACAAGAAATATGATCATGAAGGAGCTGACCACAGTGTCTGAAAAATCGTGTTAGATGGACATTTTCAGTAATTCAATCAAACTCAAATTTAGACACGACATAAGACACTGAGTTAGATTCCCTTGATAGTGGTTTCTAGTCATTACGTGCTATGGCTCAAGAGTTATGTTGTATTAAGTGAAAATATATCAATCTGGTGCCGAAGAATCTGCCTGAGAATGACATAGGTGTTACTGAGCGACCACCTTTCCCTCCAACGAGCGACCAATTGCTACAGGGATGAACCACCTATGAATCTGCCCAGTAGCTACCGAGCGACCCCCTCTTCTTGCAATGAGTGACCGTTTGCTACATTTTCACTTATTTTGGGTCAAATTTGATTTGATTTTTTTCGATGTCGACCCGGTTCACCCCTCTATCTCTATAAATTAAATTTTGTGAGTTGTAAACCCTATGTTTCATTTTCTATAAGGTTGGATTATATCAAAATTTTATTCTAAATATTTTGGACGGTCTTCAATATTTCATGCATGTTTAGTAAATGATTCGTTAAACTTTTAAGTTTTTTATCTTTTATTTATCTCTTTTCACTATGCTTATGTCTTTTATTTTGTTCTTCATCATGTTCAGTGGTTAGTTTTAAACTCGGTCATGGGTTAGGGTAGAGTAGGATGATTTGATGGTTAGATGATGATGATTTAGGTTGCTTCTTGTTATATCATTTTTATATGTTGAGATTAATGTTATATTTGATTTGATTACACAACATCTAGGACTTCGGCATTTCTCGTTAGTAATGTATCCAGTGAAATGTTTAAACCAAACTTTTATGAGCTTTACATACCTAGCTAATGGTAATTGATTATTAGGGTGTTTATTAGTCTAATTGGACTTAATTGTTAATGTTCATTGATTACCCTAATTTAAACATAATTTATTTTAATTTGATGGTTAGTGTTGTGGAAGTGGATTAGTCATTTTTGTGAGCGAGGATAAAATTAATTAAATCTTGTAACATTGTTTGATTGTTAATTCATTGTTATGATGGTTAAATCCATCATCCTCAATTTTATTTTATTGCTTTTTTTTAGTTTCTAAACAAAAAATAAGTAACTCCAAAATCAATTGATCTAGCTTAGTTTAATTTTTGTATATATAGTGTGCAAACTTTAGTTTTTGTGAGATCGACTCTAAATACTATTTGGTGTAACCGTGCACTTATAATTTGTTTAGAGCTTTATAAATTGTAGAGTTTTTGGCTCTATTTAAATTTCTCCCTTCAGGAACTGAGAATAGATGTTATCAACTACGAACATAATTCATATATAATTGAAATTTTCAATTATTATTATATCAACTAGGGGATTTTCCACGCTACGCGTGGATTTGTTTTACATGTTTGTCTTCTCTATTTGATATAAAAGAGAATGCGGAATTTTTTTATATGTTTGTTTTCTCTATGTTTGATATAAAAGCTGACAAAAAAAATTTATTAAGATGAAGTTTTGCAAATTGATTTAAAGTGTAATATGTATCCAATAGTATCTACGTAAATATTATTTTATTTTTAAAAATATGAAGATATGTTTGATGAATATACAAAGAATACATAGTGGCTTTAAACAGTCTAAATCACTGAAATAATTGTTCACACGAAGAAATCAAGAAAAAATAGGAATGTACTTCTTCTTTTCATAGCATATGCTTTTAATAGATTTCTAATCTACCTTAACATAAGATTTTTGCGAGGGAAATATCGATTTTTAGTAGTTTGCAAAAAAAATTAAATTAACCGTAACAGATCCATTGTAAACACTTATTGTAAATTCATTCAAAGTTGTTGCATCACACGTTCGCGTGAAAATTCATGTCTTTTTGTTGCTTTTTTCCTATTTTCACTTTTACGACAGAACATATGGATCCTCCCTCACTTTCTAACTAACACCTTCGACCTCTTGACAGAATCAGATTTCTCTTAATGTTTTTTTATTCATATTCGGTTATTTATCATAACCACAACTTCTTTAGTTGTAATTTACCTGTCTCTCTGAAATTAACCTTTGTCCTCTCGTTGGCAATCTTGACAACGCGTTATCTTCTTCGCGGCGTTCAACATCCATAATCTTGAAGATCGTTAATGTTACTAAGAATTTGGTGCTCCTAAATCCCGTTTAAGATTATTTTTTACTCCTAATTTCTGTCTTCAAATGACTTTGAACCGGAAAAATTAAATCCCTTAAGACTTGTATAATAACTTCGATGATGAAGATCAAAAACAACCAATATTTACTCTTACTTTATGTCTTCAATGCGTCCACCATCTCCACGGCACATCTTTTCCTCCGTTGCGGTCGCTAATTTCATAGACACTGGTAAAACCTATTTCTCAAGTTTATTTGAACTTTGATTTTTTAGTAGATTCAAAGATATGTATCATTACATATAATCCTAAATATAGTTACGTGATCAAGTGTGAGATAGTACCTTTTATACACAAAACACAACCATTTGATGAATTTGTTTTTTTTTTAAATAAAAAAACTTCAGAATAGTGGTACACATACTCCTTACCTTATTGTTATCGAGATCAATGGCCAAGACTATATGAACATGAGTTACTAATCAAACAATACCACAAAGAGACAAATTTCTTCAGACCTATTTACCAGTCTTGAAGTTCTCTTCCTCTCCACCTACCGCTACTTCAGATACCCATGTGCCTGTACTCCAATTCCTTTCACGGTTTTGGTGGGAAGTTGATCTTTAACTTGAGTGAACAATCACTGCTTTTGTTTTGCAGAGTATTTTTATGTTGCTGTCACAAATGTGATATATATTAAAGAGATTGCGAAGGCTAAAGAACTTACATGTGGCAATTAAAAAAAGGGGTCAATGATAGCCCGATTTTCCCCCAAGTTTTGTAGTTTTTTTACTGGGAACTGTTGTGCAAGGCTTTAAGCTTCTTCATTTTGGTGGGATTGCTTTAAAAAGTTGACATATCAGCGTTGACGTGAATCATGATTTCGAAGCTAAAATAACCATCAAACATAACTATGTGAACCTGATTTTGAATTTAAACATCCAAAATTTTCCCCTTTCACCACATTTAAAGATTTGGGACGCAAAATTTTAGGAATATATATGTCTAAGACAATCCTCAAAGCTTATACCTTTCAACCATAACTTTATTTAGTTTTTGATATTCCTCCTTTAAACAACAACATTGTCCCTTTTAGTTTAGTCTTCTTTGTGTATCGTATATGGTGAACTTATGAGCACCGTAGTACCAGTATTGGATTTTTGTAACTACAAACTATATTTTAAAACTTGTGTGATTTCATTCAAAAAATAAATTGTAAAAGTGAGATGTTACCTCATCTAGCTTACTGATGATGGGTCCATTCCAAATCGATTAATCTTTGGCTAGAATATCTAAGGGTCTTTGTCAATGAAGATTAAACCATTAAAAATTACCATATTTTCTTTCAATTTGTTTCGCCCCATCTTCAAATTCACAATGAACTTCTCTTTGTTATTAGTAATACTACCTAGCTAGCACAAAGCATATATAAACCATATTTTAACCTACAAAGTGAGAACATACTATATGAAATGATCTTATCAAAAATTCACTTTTTAACTAATCAATCGTATCAACAATTGAGTGGGGATAAGAAACTGAGAGAAGAAGAGAATATTGGTGGTGAACCTACTGATAGAGAAAGACTCTTCTGGACATTTTGAGATTTCAGTTTTTTAATAGCTAATGCTTAAGGGCTAATTTCCTTTCCATAAAATAATTTGACTGTAATCTTCAAAATTCAATGAGTTTCTCTAAGATTTAGTGTGGGAAATTAAATATATAATTTTTCTCTTAACTCACGAGAAACCAAACCGATGGGATCCCACATTAGAACAGTAGAGATCGTAGTCTAATTTGTCACCTATTCCTGTACTTGTTAAAAGCTTGAGTAGTAAAATCAGGAAATTGGAGTACTAAAAGAGCCAACTTATTGTGATAAAAACACATGGGAAATAAAACAAAGTAGCTTAAAAAGTGCAGGTTTCAATAGGAAAAAAGCTTCAATATCTACTTCAACAACTATGAACCAAAAACTGAAAACGGGGCAGGAGAATAGATTCATTATGTCCTGAAATTGAATAGACAATCAAATCTAAATAGGCTTTCTATGTTCATATGTGATTATGATATGAGAATACATGCTTGGAAAAGAATAAACGAACCTTTTTGTTTTCTCTTTGTATGTCAAAAAATGTTCAATACTCGGATGCATAAGATTGAGAGAACTGTCTTTATTTTATCCTCTTTGATCTTCGTAGGGTCGCAACACCAATTTCCCAAAGCATATGCATCAAATCACTACATATGAGAAGGCAAACATGAAAATCCAAGAATGTAGCTTTTGGTTGGAAATGAATTAACTATCAAACCAAACACAAATCAGAGTTGGAGATATCAAATTCCTATCTTTATTCTAATTCGCTAGCAAGAACAAACCAATCTTGACTGTTTAACAACCATATTTTTGCCAAAAACATAAAGGAAAAAAATTGACTAAATTTTATTTAGAGGATTAAAAAAAGTGCGCCTTGTGTTCTGAGTTTAGAACGATATTTACCGGACCAAGAGCTGGAAATCCACGTCGTCGGTACGACCTCCTGGAGTGTTTGGTAAAACCCTATATCATCTTACGCAACTCGCCACCAGCTTGAGCAATAACTTTCTACGCTGTTTTTCAGAGATAATGCGTGAGGTTCCTCCTCGTCATCGCATGAATCATGTTTATACCCAGGATCAGCTCAAACGTAAACATAGAAGTGGAAAGGTTTGAACGTAGGTTATATTGATTTGAGTCATTAAATTCATATAAAAAATCAAAAGGGATCTGACCAAAAAAAAAAAAATTCAAAAGGGATTTTGCATATGAGGACACGAAGCGATTGACCTAGGCTAAGAGGTTGAAACGCATTATCCTTTTTACATTCGTTTCAAAAATGCCACGTGACAGAGTTTAGAGAGATTTTTTTTTGGCTGATGTGGCTAGCCTAAGAAACCCCAATTAGCTCCTATTAGTTAGTAGGATATTGGGATCATCAATGAATCTAACAAGATGTTTGGGACTAGCAATAGCGATGGAAGTATATAAAGAAAGTTAGATTTATGTTATGGGTCCCATATTTAAAAGAAGAAATAGTCCAAAATAGTACCTTTTCTGACTTTAATGTCAAACGGGGTACACTCGTAGGAAAAAGTGTAGAACTAGTACACTTTTTTGGAAATACCAGCGCTACCCCTTAAGATCAGCAGAGTTAACGCGGACCGGTGGCACACTGTCTGCATGTTGACATTGGCAACGCAAGTAAATGTAGACTACGCAGAGTACAAGTAGAGAGAGAAAAGAGTATGCGCAGTCTCTGCTTTTACTCGCAGAAGAAAAACAAAGCGTTCTCAGTCTCTGCCGTTGGAAGCAGAGTATACGTAAACACTGTTTATATTCTACTTGTATTATGCAAAAATTTGTTTACACTGCTGTGCTTTTTTACAGTTAGAGTTTCGCAGACCAAACCACCTAACGGTAGACCAAAGCCAGACTCGTATCAGACTTTAGGATAATTCATTACAAAAAGAGCTGAACATTGACTCCTTCCAATTAGCTTTGCACTTATGTTTCTTCATAATAAAACATAAACTCCCGACAAAAAAAACAAACAAACATAAACTCATAAACAGTTTTATTAGAAGTGATCAGAGTTGTAATCTTGAAGGGGTGGAAGAAACAACACAAAGGCGTCTCGTCCTCATCCATGAAGCGCTATGCGAGCGTGTTGTTAGGGAAATGGGCCGAAAGTGAGTGAGTATTGGTTAGGCCCAACCATGAAGTAGACATATCCATGTCCATTCGCTTCATCCTCAATGAACTTCATCGTGGCAAGGAAATGCATGGTTGGCGCGGGGTAGGTCAAGTAGTCTATATATCCTCCAACTCCTTCAAGTGCTTGAACCCTTCTTGTGTCCACTCCTCAAAATCGCAGGTGCCTTGAAAAGAATGGTGACTGATTCTTGTTGAAGTGCTCGTGGTTGTGAAATAATCCCTAATTTTAGTTATGTTCTAAAATAATTTTGAAAATACTAGCGCTACCCCTTAAGGTCACCAACGGCAGAAGACAATCACCAGTAGTGCATTAACCGGTATAAGCCGAAACCAGAAAACTCGAGAAACTCGGTGAAAACCGAGTGGGTAGGGTATGAAAACCGAGTGGGTAGGGTTTCGCAGACTGACTGAATATCACCAACGGCAGACCGAATGCAGATCGCAATCGGAGAATTCGTTTGTAGAGAGTTTTTGTTGATGTATATTTGTATATACTTCCACTTCTTTTATACATTATTTCATTAATTTCTAACTGTTGTCAAAGTACAACTTATGTTAAAAAGAAAAACTCCAAAGTGAAAACCTAGTGGTTAGGGTATCGCAGACTGAATGAATGTCACCAACGGCAGACCGAATGCAGATCGCAATCGGAGAATTCGTTTGTAGAGAGTTTTTGTTGATGTATATTTGTATATACTTCCACTTCTTTTATACATTATTTCATTAATTTCTAACTGTTGTCAAAGTACAACTTATGTTAAAAAGAAAAACTCCAAAGTGAAAACCGAGTGGTTAGGGTATCGCAGACTGAATGAATGTCACCAACGGCAGACCGAATGCAGATTGATATAGGATTTGTAGTGATTTTTTGTTGTTGTATGTTTGTATATACTTCCACTACCTTTATACATTATTTCTTACTAGTTTCAAAGTAAAACTTATGTTAAAAAGAAAAACTCAGACAAAAAAAATCGTTATCATATGTTTCTTCGTGTATCTTTGTTCAACATGACACTATGTGAAACATTTCCTTGGTATTTACCATGGTTATCGATTTTTCTTCCATTCTGTGTTTTCAATGTAAATAAGCTTTTAAACACTTAGATTGAAGATCACTTTGGAGTTATGACGGCTAAACAAATGTTAATCGAAGTTTTTGAAGAGTTTTGAGTGGTTTAGGGTTTCGCAGACTGTATGCCGATGTAGCGCAGCATTTTTGAAGAGTTTCAACTAAAAGAAAAAAGCGGCGCTGACTTAACTGTACGACAAAAGGGGGCGCCGTCTTAATTAGGTAATATTATTTTAAAAATATTTCCACAATATATATTCGGGCCTCAAAGCAGTTGTTTCAGGCCCATGTAGCCCAGAAAGCTTGGAAAACACAACATTGACTCTTCTTCTACTTCCCCTCGGTAACCCTAGAGCAGAGGAGCGTATCTTCAATTTTGTCGATCTCTTTCTTCATTTTCTTCATTTCTCCGATAATTCTCCGATCTCTTCATTTTTCCGATATTTCTCCTTTGAATATATCATGTATATGAATGATTACGAGATGGATTTTCCTGCCATTATTTTTTCCAAAGGAAACGAGCCAGATCCAAATACCAGAATAAACTACAGTTCGAAGTTCAATCATCTTTCACTGGTGGAAAGTGTAGTGGGTGAGGAAGTGTGGGATTATGTCCGCAAGTCACAGCTAGGAGTTATTTGTAAGTTTGAGAAGTTGGGTTTCGGATGGAGTGCGAAATTAGTGCATCACCATCTTATTTGCAAACAATTGGAGTGTGAAAGCCCATTTGAGTTGTGGTTTTTGATCGCGGGGCAGCCAGCACGGTTCTCGCTCTTCGAGTTTGAAGAGATCACAGGTCTTAACTGTAATAAAATTACGCAGTTGGGTGAGTTGGAATCTTCTGAAGCTAATCACCAAACCTGGAATCGCTTTCGGGGTCTTCTCAAAATACGCCGTCCTAGCCCTTGTATTGAGGACATAGTGAAATTGTGTATGAAGCATGGTGGAGATATAAGTAAATCTTGGTCCAGGGAAGATAAAATTAGGCTTAGTTACCTAGCTATTCTGTCTAACGGTCTGTTGGGTGTTGATCGGCGTATAGAAATTCCCCTTAACCTAGCTAGGTTGGTGATAGATTTGGCAACTTTCAAAGGGTATCCCTGGGGGAGGGTTTCTTACAAAGATCTTGTTGAGCAGGTTAAGTTAGTAACTAAAGAGAAGATATGGCAAGACTCTTATGTTTTGAAGGGGTTCGTGCAAGTTCTACAGGTCTGGGCGTATGCTTATGTGCCCAAAGTGGGAGAAAATTTGGGAACACCTATAGCTTTTGAAGGTACACATCTGCTAAGATACAAGGGAAAAGTTGGCAGACCCGATATGGAGAAGATCTTCTCGAGTGAAGAGGTATGTATATCTTTGGCATAGTTTTGGCAGAGTAAGCCACAGTGGCAGCGTCTGCAAAAAGACTCTGCCACAAGTTTACATATTCCCATCACTAGACTTCTGGCAGAGTTACGCTGACTTCTGGCTGACTTCTGGCTGACATTTATGTAACCATATGTTGTTTTGTAGGTGGTTGTAACTACTATGTGTGAGAGATCCCGGGCAGAAATCTATCCACGTTGGAAAGGTAACGACGTAATAGATGTCAAGCTTGATAATCTCATCAAATACATTCTCTCTGGCCAGCCGTTGTTGGACATCAAATGGAGGGTCTCAAAAGCGCCGCCAGTCCCAGAAAACCGCACTGGAAAAAAAAGGAAAGTAGATAATGAAGGAAATAGAGGAAAAGGGAAAAAGAGAAAGGGAATTGAAGAGCGAGATGGGGAAAAGAGGAAGAGGAAGCGGAAGGGAATTGAAGAAGAAGAAGAAGAAGAAGAAGATGACGGACGGTATGTCATGAAACCGAAGTTCTCTGTAGCTAAAATCCCATCTACTGGTTCAACAGATTTCGTCGACATCATTGAATTTGTCCTAGATAAACAGCAGACCAAGTTTGACGCAGTTGTAGCTAGAATTGAAAACGCCAGACTTGAGCAGCAACGAGTAAATTTGGAACAGCAACGAACCAGCATGGAACAGCATACTGTTTTGGGTGAAACCTTAAACAAGTTGGCACAGGTCGTTGCAAAGCTGATGGAGAGGATGACTTGGTTCGAGCAAGATACTCGCTTCTCTAACAACAAACTAAAACCTGACAATCGCATGGTATGTCCAACTCAGCAATTGTAGAAATAAAAGCACTGGCATGATATGCGATATCATGCTCTATCAGATGTGGTAAAACAATAGAGGGGCAAGGCATACTCTGCTTGCCTAGGTTGTATCATTCATTTATGTGAGACATGTAATTGTTACAGCATAATAATAATGGCATTCAATTCTATTCATCATTGGCATCCCTTAATATCCTATACGGCAGAGTATGCCCTTAAGGTGTAAGAGGTTGAAACTGAGTTCATGTAACAGTCATTACTTTGAAATTTTGCAGAATGACGAAGAAGAGACGACGGTGGATAACAACGAAGGAGAAGGAATCAAGGTTGTTGCCTCTGGCTCCTTTTCAAATGAGAAAGTAAGAGATGGCAAAGAAAAAGTAACTGATAATGGCATCGAGGCAGAGGATGCCAAACAAGAACAAGTAGGAGATGATGCAAAAATAGATTGCAGTGAAAAGGCAGATGGCATCGAGGCAAAGGATGCCAAACAAGAACATCTTCAAGATATGTTCCATGGGAAAAAAAAATACAAATGTGAAAAGGCAGAGGATGCCAAAGAAGAACATCTTCAAGATGATGGTAGACTTGGAGATGTTGAAAAAAGTGATGGGAGTGAAAAGGCAGAGGATGCCATCGAAGAACATCTTCAAGATGATGGTAGAGTTGGAGATGTTGAAAAAAGTGATGGGAGTGAAAAGGCAGAGGATGCCAAAGAAGAACATCTTCAAGATGATGGTAGAGTTGGAGATGTTGAAAAAATTGATGGGAGTGAAAAGGCAGAAGATGCCAAAGAAGAAAAAGGAGATAATGATCCCAAAGCATGCCTTCAGGCAGAGGATGTCACTCCCGCATATGAAAGCAATGTCTGCATTAAGGATGCCGCTGCAGCAGATGAAACTAATGTATGCATTAAGGATCCCATTACGGCATTGATAACCAACGTCTGCATGGAGACAGTTGCTTCGACTACTGAAGATGGTAAAGGCTCAGTGATTGACACTAAAATCATTGAAGAAAGAGGAAGAGGAAGAGGAAGAGGAAGAGGAAGAGGGAGAGGAAAAGGAAACTCCCAACCAGTTAATATCATTGAACCATCAGTGGATTCAGTCCACCCAACTACATCTCAAATCGAAATATACGAAAACTCCAGAAATCTTCGCCAGACCAACAAGCTAACAACAAGGAGGAGTGAAAGGTTAAGCAAATCGACTGCGCTTCCTGTTGTACCTAGCAACAATGCAAAACCAGTGGCCCAGAAATCTGCTTACGAAATTGTATTTGGAGATGTTGACAAAACACTGGTGGACAAGATGAACGTATTCAGAGCCGATGAGTAAGTACACACAGCATATAAGATCGTCTATTTTATCTTGCAGTCTAACTTGAATGTTGATTTTCTTCGACAGAACAAATATTTATCCATTTGGAGGGAAAACAACGGCCCGTGAATTCTTCAACTTACTTTTGAAGCCTAGGGAATGGTTACACGATATGGTAAGTACATTCTTCCTCGTCAACAGTGGATCTGGCAAAAGTGTTCATTTCATGTTTAGCTGGCAGACCGTTGTTGTTGTGTGTCTAGTAGACTCTGCTTTGGTGCCTAACATTTGTCCTTCTTTTATTATCAGCACCTTGACACAGCACTGAACTTGTATAGGCTAAGGCTAAAGAGAAATCCTAGTTCTTTCATGAGTCCGCGGATTGCTATATTGGATGCAGCATTTCAAATGCTTTGGAAGAATAGGTACGCCGAGTTGCTTGAGCTTGAAAGATGGCCTGGTGGTACTTACGAGAATGTACACGGTATTCTTCCAGCTTATGCCGCAACAAATTTGGCCTGGGGCAAAGACGTTGATACGTTATACTTCGTTCTACACGTGATCTCGAATCATTGGGTTGGGACGGTCATATCATTGGTTGACTGGGTTGTCTACATATATGATTCCTTAAATACTCCAGAATCAGATATTGTGGCAGCGGCGAGGGCTTTTGCTGAAATGGTTCCTGCCGCAATTCATATGTTCTTTCCTCAAGACTACGATCAAGCAGCTTTTACAATCACAATTGTAAAAGACATTCCCAAAATGCGTCCACTAGTAGGTGATTGTGGAGTATACGCACTCAAATACATTGAGTGTCACATGTTAGGATTGCCGCTATCAGCAAGAGAACTGTGTAATGCCAAAATGATGACCTGGAGGACGAAGCTCGCTGCGGAGGTGTTGGATGAGACATCTTCGTATACCGATCAACGCATGTGTGATGAGTCAATTATTGCAAGTATCTACGATCCCAACGACGTTCAAATTTAATTGCATGGTTAGTAAATATATGTATATAGTAAATAGGGAGATTTGTTCTAGTAAATATTACATTAACCAAACTCTGCGGCGTACAAGCAGAATTTAAGTTTTTCCTTCCTTAGTAGAAGAGAACTTATTCTGCTTATTCTTCGTTTACACGCATCATCATAAACTACGCTGATAGATTGTAAACCGAGAATACGCAGCACCTGCTCATACTCTGCATCTGCTTTGCTTACACTCAGCATAAACATGGGCTGAATAAGTTCTCTTCTACTAAGGATGAAAAACATAAACTCTGCGGCGTACAAGCATTGTCCTTTGATTCTTCTGTTATATAACAAATGCGTGCTTTTTTACCGTTTATTTTCGGCAGTATCAGCACGTATTTGCCACGAGATTGATAATGTTTAAAAATTCAAAGATATTTGAATTTTCAATTTTCCCCCTAAACCGTAGAATTCAAATAGACTTTTCCCAGCCTCTTCTGTAAAATGCTAAGTAAAAGCAAACTCACCACATAAATCTGCAGTTTATGCAGCATATTTTTACTGCAAGTTAAATCGAATATAACATCTACTGCAACTCAACTTTGATACTAGATGCTACCATTCAGACCCATCAGCTGATAGAGTGTCCAGCAAAATGGGCCCCAGAAAGGAGTACGCAAATTAAAAATAGATGTCTGCGATTATCGACAAGTCCTAGACAGAGTAAGAGCAGTATATGAAGTTTGCTCATACTCTGCTGTCTTGAAGTTTGAATGTTATACTATAATTTTCTACTAATTCAATAAGTTTATTGGGTTGCTGCTAAAAACTTATTTATAAAGTAGTTCTACGTCGAATCAAAAGTAATTGGTGCAACCCGATCTTGCCATTGATGGCTGCAGAGTATGGCCGTATACGAGTGCATGATGTGATGTGAGTTGATATTGCTTTGACTCTTAACATTTTTAATGGAACCGTGAAAAGTAAGTTTCATTTTTACTATATATTCACAATCGTAAATGTTTTTGAGACAATAAAAATACTAGTGGTTTTTGGGAAGTTTAATATAAGGTTAGGATAAATGCAGAGACAAAGCAGTACTACGCGTAGAGAATTAGCAGCGTCTGTTCGTACTCTGCAGTAGGGAAGTTTGAAATATTTTCCTATAACTTATCTAAAATATTATTTCGGAATAACGGTAATTATACGTTATTGTTTGTTTTACCAATTAAATGCAGAGTAAGTAAATGCATGACACTGGGCATTCTAACAAACGGTTGTTAATGTTATGGTACATTCAGCGATGATCTGCGTAAAATGTGCCGTAATCTGCTTTACACCATATTTGCATAACATTTGCAGTGAACATAAAAGAATACGCAAAATAAAAATAGAGGTCTGTTCTTCTTCTTCGGTCGTAATGCAGAGTAAGTAAATGCATGACACTGGGCATTTTAACAAACGGTTGTTAATGTTATGGCACATTCAGCTATGATCTGCGTAAAATGTGCCGTAATCTGCTTTACACCATATTTGCATAACATTTGCAGTGAACATAAAAGAATACGCAAAATAAAAATAGAGGTCTGTTCTTCTTCTTCTGTCGTAGGCAGAGTAAGAGCAAAGTAAATACTAACATTATTTAATAAGCAGATTATAAATAGAGAAAGAGCAGAGAAAGAGCAGAGAAAGCGCAGAGAAAGCGCAGTATATTAGTTTCTCGTACTCTGCTGTGGTGAAGTTTGAAATATTATACTATAACTTTTCGAAATATCTCCAATGACCAATTCAATAAGTTTATTGAGTTGCGTCTAAAAAGTTATTTTTAAAAGTAGTACTACGTCGAATCAAAAGTTATTGTCGTATCAATTAAAGAAGTCCGCTCTTCCTCTGCTAGAGTGTCCATCAATATGGGCCCCATAATAAAGAATCGTAGAAACTAGCAAATAAGTCCCCTTTTACCAATTAAATGCAGAGTAAGTTAATGCATGACACTGCGCATTCTAACAATTACGGCAATGCCTTGTTTCTCTTATTGCATCATGCGATTATCGACACGTGGCTCTTTAACATTTTTTGGAACCATAAAAAGTCAGTTTTGATTATTTACCGTTCTTCAATCCAATCGTTTCTTCAAAACTTCTCAGGCTCCAACACTTTTCTCCAAACATTTCAGGCTCAAAACTTTTCTTCCAAACTTTTCTCTAAAACTTACAGTCTAAAGAAATGGCTCATTTAGATATGGTTCTAGACTTGTCACTCATGAAGAATGGTGGAAGAATCTTGGTTCAAGTCGTAAGAGAATTTGGAGAGCACTATGCACGCTTTCAACCTGAAAGACACTCGCTTCTCGCTGATTATCACGCCGTAAGAAATGCATGCTTTGATGTCCTTATGTGGTCTCTTAGGAATACATGATTTTGTTTAATTTTTAGAGGAATAGATACAATCCTTAGTTTTATGGTTTAGGGTGTTCGGATCTCTGCAACCATTCGAAATCATCTGTTGTCAAAGTTTGAAGATGTGGCTGAAGGGGAATGGTATTTGATTAGGGATTTTGAAGTGACGACGAGGCCGGGTCAGTGGAAACTAACACACCATGAGTTCCATATCTTCTTCCATGAAGAATCGATCATTAAAAAGGTAGTACGAATCTGTGGTAATCATATGGTGTCGTTATCTCCATTTTGCAGAGTTCTAAACGGCTCATTGCATAAGAAGATTAGTGTTGGTAAGTATTGATGGAATATTAGTTGTTTGATTTTCCATTTCACGTCAGATTTATTAATCTATATTCATGTTGCTATATAACACAGTTGATTTGCTTGGTGCTATTGTGAAAGTCAAGAAATTAGAAATTTATCAAGGCTTCACAGATGACGTTTACGTTGTCCCTGGTCACAAAGTTCTACACTTCACATTGAGGAATTTCAGGTAAGTTAATTATGTTTATAGTTTAGGATGTCTTTTGAGAACAAAGTACTATAAATTCGTCTTTGTGAGCTGCAGCGGCGAAAATATCAACTGTATTGCGAAGGGAACATTTGCTGATGAATTTGAGTACTTCTGGCGACTTCAGCCAATTGGGAAGGTCATATTCTGCGTGCTACGAAATTGGAATATGGACTATTTTGGAGGTAGTGTTACTACTTCATTCAACCATAAAGAACTATTGCAACATATATGAGTAGGTGACTCTTTGGCATTCCAGGTGAGATACGTGTCTCGGCTCTCTACCCATTCTCTGAACTCCTCATAAATCCAGCAATTTCTGCCGTTGAAGAAGCAATCCAGCAACTAAGGGTTGTTAAGACCGGTGGTTTCTCAATGGTTGAATATGCATACATTGATGACCCTATTCGTCGTACCAATACCACCTAGAATAAACCTCGTCAACTGTGTTGTTTAATGTTATTGCACTCGATCTTTTGAGACTCGGAGTAACACTTTTGTATGTCTCGTTATAATAGCTCAGTAATTTATGTATACTTTTATTTTGTTTAGTTAGACCTTTGTGGATGAAAACAAGTTTAGAAGATGCAGTTTATGCGCAGTGTTAGCGATGTAGATGCAGCCTAAATGCAGAGTCCGCCCATCATCTGCTCTCAGATGCAGAGTACAAGCAGATACTGCGCATTCGCTCAAAATAACCAATAACCGAATTGATCCGCGAGTTCAAAATGAAACACTTATAGCAAGCCAGTCTTCAGAAGATAATAAAGCAAACATAGAAAATACACTAAAGAACACACAGATGCAGCCTAAATGCAGAGTCCGCCCATCATCTGCTCTCAGATGCAGAGTACAAGCAGATACTGCGCATTCGCTCAAAATAACCAATAACCGAATTGATCCGCGAGTTTAAAATGAAACACTTATAGCAAACCAGTCTTCAGAAGATACTAAAGCAAACATAGAAAAGATACTAAAGAAAACACAGGTGAGACAGCTCCTTTCTTTGCCTCCCCCACCTCACTCTGATCCCATGGCATACTTCTCCGTCCAGCTTCGCGCAATTGACTCGAACCTGGATTTGTCACTCTTGTAAATATGGGCTACCTCCGGCAGAAAAGGATCATCTAGGATTGGGTCAGTCATCAGCGCGCAAATTGACATCAAAACCTAATTCCATAACAAAAATCCATCCCATTAACACACATGTTTGGCTGAAGTATTTTTTTCGACAAAACTTTGTTAAATCTGAAAAAAATTCCAAACCTGGGACATGGTTAAAGTAGGAGACCATTTTTCCCTCAAGATATCATAGTCAATCGCTCCTTTTGCGTTGATGTTTGGGTGGTAAATCTTTTTTTTGAAAGCCACCTGCATGGAATGACAAAGAGAATATCAATTAAAAGCAAGATGAAAAGCAAGATGATCAAGAGTGAAGTTTCATCCTGCAACAAATAACAATTAACTGAAAAAGTAAAAAGCAAACCATTGGCGCCTTTATCGGATAATCTGGAGGAAAATGAATGGTAAGCAAGAAAATCCCTCCGGCATAGGGACTGTCGAATGGTCCATTGATAGCTGCTTCCCATTCGTAAGCACAATCACCAACGGGACCTAAAACATATAAGACTCAACTCAGACATTTAATCTAAATAATACTACATCCGTAAAGTTCCTATTATCATCCGTAAATAATACTACCTCAAACTGCATAAAAGACTTGGGAGTTCTAGATTTTATACCTGCCCTGATGAACTGTGTAGGAACATCCTTCTGAATCCGATTAAGTTCCATTTTAATTCGCCTTACACTATAACCCATGGTCACAAACTTGGTAAGAGAGACGAAGATGATGAATGTTGCGTCTTTGGTAAACAAATAGATGTAGAGACAAACAGACACGACTTTCTCCTATATGAACACGAAGTGTTACTCTAGGGTTTTGGCAGACTAGGGAATGTGTTTTCAACTACTGCAATAAACACATGTTCATTGATGTATACTTTTTAAATGAGTTGTCATTCATCTCCTCATGTGTAAAAAAATGACTTGTCCTTTATTCTTATGGGTGTTTGCGCCATTTATTGCGCGGCAAATTTACGCGCTTTCTCTGCCATTTCTTATTAAATTGAGTTGTCTTTTCCAAGGCAGAGTATCTTATGTTATGATAGTTGACCGGTTGCACAGTAATCATCCCTGTAAATTGAGTTTTATTTTCCAAGACAATTTAAAGGAAGATCGACCCCTTTCATATCTTTTCTTATCTATAAAAATAGTAGATTATTTACGAACAGAGTGCCTGTTAATTATTTTCAAAATCCAAATACCGCATCACATAATAGGTTAACATGCAAATACCAGAGCTCCCTTCGGACATTATCTCTGTCATTGCACGAAAACTTGGCCGCCTCACCTTGTGGAGAGTCGGACACATCCTCCGAATAGGGCGGATCGGTAGAGATGTAGTGTACAGTGATGAAGTCCTCAAGGAACTTAATATCCACGATCTATGTGAAGACACAGATAAAATTCTCCTCGACGGGGCGAATCGCAGCTTTTTTGTAAGATGCTTAAACGCCGGAAACCCAACTGCTATTTATTATGAGGCTGCAAGACTCGTGACCGCAGAACAAGACATCAGCGCAGCCATGGAGCTTTTGGACCGGCTTGTCCCTTTCAGTGCTAACGCAACTTATCTCTGTGGAATGCTGTGTGTATGTGCTGGACGTACGAAAAAGGCTGCACAACTTCTCAAATTATGTGTCGACGTACACGCTGAAGGTGATTTTGATAAACTCACCAGGATTGGAGAGGAGGTTCTGGATGCGGTTGTAGCTTTCTATCCACTCATGAACCATTCTTTTGCATCAACGTAGCAATACCCTGACTGTCCAGATTTGCCTTTTCCAAATTGTGGCACTGAGCACGAATATCAACCTGGATGCGAAAACTGCTACCTGTATTGGTTCGCAAGACAGCTTTGCCGCATTATATAGGAGATTTGAACTATTTCTTCTAATTTTATTTGTTTCTGTATTTATAAATCTTTGAAAAGTTATGATTCCGTAATTCAAGATGTGGAGTTTAATTGAATAACATGTTTTACCCTCGGATTTGTTGAGCATATATATTTTTTGAATGAAACTAAAAGTAAAATCTATAGTAGAACACAGAAAGATTAATAGCAGGTTACTGGATGATTCATGCAGATATCAGACGCAGACTTCGTGATACTTGATGCAGATGCAGACTCTGCGATAACAGATGCAGACTCTGCGATACCAGATGCAGACTCTGCGATACCAGATGCAGACTCTGCGATACCAGATGCACACTCTGCGATACCGACTATTTTATGATACCCACATCAAACTAAAAGACTAACATAAAACTACGGAGCACCATAAATAAGGACAAATAAATAAAGTTATAATTCAAGATTTGTTTCCTTGTTTAAATAAACTTGAAGCCAGAGTGAAGCCAGAGTGAAGCCAGAGCAAAGCCAAAGTGAAGCCAGAGTCAAGAAAATGGGCATGTTTTTCGATTGTGTCCTGCATTATGGCATTTTGAGCACCTGTGATGAATTTTTGGACTACTCTGAAAAAGACTCTTTTTCATCTGTGGGGGTGGAGTACTCTGCCAAAGTTTAGCTTTTTTATTTGGTGTTTGAGTAGTCGGAGAATTACGAGATCGTTTCCTTCTCACCTTTGGGGATGGAGTAGTGGGTGAAATATTATCGCTGAATGGAGTACTCTGCATCGTTTTCTTCGTAACGGATGGAGTCCTCTGCTTCGTTTGATTCGTTGTGGATTGAGTCCTCTGCTTCGTTTTTTGCTTTGTGGATGGAGTACTCTGCGAAGGTTCTGTTTTTTTCTTTTTCCATTGATTACGCTTGAACCGCTTAGCCTTTTCAATAGCAGAAAGGTATCTCTTTGCCTTCGGTCTAACGGAAGGTACTCTTATGACTGGTGGCAGACATTGTTCACTAATTACGTGTGGTGGTAGAATCAAATCTTCGTCTACAGGTTTTATAGGTTCTGAATACGTTGAATACAAGTAGCCCTTTGTGAAATGATCATCCACCAGGGTAGCTTCATCAGTTTTCCGACTTAATGCTGCTTTAATCGCGTGCTCGCAGGGAATCTTCTCGACATCATATTGTTTACAAGTACAAAGTCTCTGCAATCATAAATTTCATAAATTTTAAAAAGGAATCGAACTCAGAGCAGATAAACAAGGCAAACGTTTCCTGAGACTGGCAGACTTGCTCAGGATACGTTTCCTGAAACTGGCAGTGATAAATAGCAAAAAAAAACTTACATACCTTCTGTAGATCAACCACACAATCATAATCTCCACCTGTAACATGGCTACAATTTGAATCAGTATGATGAACATTTAAAATTTCCAAGCTACCGTGTCTTTCATGCAGTAACTTTTCAATGTTTAGGGGGAAATTTGTTTTTAATGAGGCAGCTTTGTCTCGCCTTTCCACAAACCACCTTGACAACAACTTTCTAATAGCCTCCACGAAATGTTTAACAGGAAATGATCTGTCTTCCTTAAGCGCGGCATTAATGGATTCTGCAATGTTGCTCGTCATTATACCAAATCTATCTCCTGGAAAATGTGCACAAGCCCATAATCGAAATTCCGCCTCTTCCAAGTAAACTGCTAATTCACTATTCTGACGACGAATCACACCAAACAATTTTTCAAAATCTACCAGTCGATATGCATATGCAGCACGACACACCAAACTGAGCATTGCGTTCTTTTTGAACTTTAAGATGAGGTTATTTTTGAGGTGATAGTAACATACTCCCCTATCAGCTGCGGGGAAAACCTTCTCAATGGCCTTTGCGATTGATGGATGACGGTCAGAAATAATGGCCAAATTTTTATCATCAAGTATCACACCACGCAAATGTGTAAAAAACCATTCCATGAAGCATCATTCTCTGAGTCTACAATCCCAAAAGCTATAGGAAATATACTCGAATCTGCATCTTGACCTGCAGCTACCAGCATAACACCTCTGTACTTTCCAGTTAGATGTGCTCCATCTACCACAACAACCCTACTCAAGAACTCAAATCCTTTGATGGAAGCACCAAAAGCAATGAACAAATACTTAAACCTTTGTTGAGCATCACGTTCAAGCTTTGTAATCGTACCTGGATTGGCCTGCTCTATTTTGTATAGATAGGAAGGTAAGTCCTGGTAACCCCTCTCAAAAGTGCCTCTGACCAGCTCTCGTGCATATGCCAACGCTTTATGCGCCTTCGTATAGTCTATGTCAAGACAATGTAGCGACTTAATACAGTTCATTACATGCTTAGGCGTGATTCCTTTAAGATCATTACCACCACTAAACCTATCAACATACATCTTTCCAATACATTTTGCATTAGCCTGTCGGTGACGAGAATACCTACAGACAGCAGAGCATGTATGAGCTTCAGATGAAACTGACAGAGTCGACGCACGAATCCTCCAAGAACAATTAGGAACAAAACATTTCGCGATAAATAGTTTCTTCCTCGACGTGGCGATTTTCAAATCAAACTTCTCGATGACTGAAATCTTGCGTAATTGCATAATTAATGCTTCCTTGTCATCAAATATTTCGCCAACCTTAATGGATCCAGATTTCTTCATTGGTAATGGCTTCGTAGGCGTCTCATCAAATATATCGCAGAATAGCATCTGCTGTTTCTTCGCAGACTGTCGGCAGTCTCTGCTGTTGTTCGGTGATGGCATCATATGCTCGTCTTTAACATTACCAACATCATCAAAATCCACACCACCATCCTCTTTGACATCACAAGCTTCATCTTTACCCGCAGCTTCTGCTTTAATTCCATCGTTTCTTTTCCATGACACGCAAAGCCGGATAACCTCTTTTCCGCCATTGTGATCAAGTTTGCAAGTTGCCTATCGTTATTCAAGAAGATAGGAGGTGTGTCGCTAGGCATTTTCTCCATGATATGTGTAGGCAACTTATAAGAAATCTCGACTGCATTCATCTGCGTTTCCAAGTTGTAATCTTCACAAACAATGCGGAGAAATTCCTCATACTTGATTTGGTCTTCAACCGCAAACAACTTGCTTCCTTTGCTTGAATCAACGTCGAAATCCCAACCCATTTTTACCTTCCATTGTCCAAAAATAGTCAACAAATGCAACATTATCTGCAAAAAAGAGAATGTTCAAAAGATCTACAACACACTATCTTAGAAGATTTTTCGCAGAGCTCTACACTTTGGCAAGGTCTTTTAGAAATAGCTCTGCCAAAGACGTACTAGAGCTCTAGACGCAGTTTAGAAGATGGTGGTTTAGATAACTAGTGTAATATTTTGAAGTGTTACCTGTGTTCGTTCTTCCCGAAAATATGCTCGCCTTCAACCCCTAGAATATCTTTAGATGTAAACGAAGATCGTCTTTCCGAAGAATGTACGTACTTTCGTTCAAAATCGAAGTCTGTAAACAATCTTATACTCGGATTTCGCTTCCGTCTCTTTGAAAATATGAAATCTCCCTTTGAGGGTGAAATCGAAATAGTAGATCGAGGTTAAAGGTGGAGAGGTTGAAAAGGTTTATAGCAAACTCAAAAAAGTAAGAAGTAATGGCATTCTTGTTATTATTGTGAAAAGAGAGGAGTACTTCAAAATCCGACCGTTTATACAATTTAGTTACGTTGCAAATGTCAAGCCATGCCCTGCGAACAGTATGCTACAGTGGGTCGAGCAATATCTGCCTTATGTCTACAAAAAAGCACACACAACATCTGCTTTAAGTCTACAAAAAAGCACACACAATATCTGCCTTAAGGCTACCACAACTGACACACTATATCTGCCTTAAGGCTACACAGTTAGCAGAGGTTAAGAAGAGTCTGTCCAGCCTTAAGGCTACACAATCAACACACTATATCTGCCTTAAGACTATAGAATTAGCAGAGTTTAAGCAGCGTCTGTCCAGCTTTAGCCTTAAGGCTACACAATTCACACACTATATCTGCCTTAAGGCTACATAATTAGCAGAGTTTGTCCAGCCTTAGCCTTAAGGCTACACAATTCACGCAGACTCTGCCAAGCGTAAGAGTATTTTAGACATTTTCAAAAAAAGTGTACTAGTTCTACAATTTTCCCTACGAAAGTACCCCGCTGGACATTAAAGTTAGAAAACGCACCATATCAGCAACTGTCCCTATTTAGAAATCAATGTTTGACTCTTTAATTAGTAACAACCGTAGCTGTTATTTTTACATCTGCACAAATTATCAAGTCTGATCATATTTCCATCTTTTACATTCAATCACAGCCCATTATTCCAACTCATTAGATTCAATTCAATCATTTTTTAGTGTTTCAACTAATTTTTGTTTCACATCTATAAAAATTCTTTAATCTCTAAATTCTCTAACCACAAAACTTTCATTTTTCTTTCTTCCCAAATTAAAAAAAAAAAACTCTCCACTCCTCTTTTTCTTTTAAAAATATTTGTTAAATATTTAATTCAATTTTTTTACCAAAAAAAATGACATCACAACGAGAAAAAATTGAAGAAACACAAATATCAAAAATGGAGAAAGGCAGAAGCATAGATTGCCATGGGAATCGAGACAGTAATATGTACTTCTCCCAACATTGTTTGTCTTACCCAAAAGGTAAAATAAGTATTTATTTTACTACATAAGAATAATAATAATAAATATATTGAAAATTTGGTTTATGGTACTTAAATATATATATATATATATATATATATATATATATATTTTTTTTTTTATTACAGTTGATAGCGGAAATGATTGAGACATATTTTATAATATTTTCTGGATGTGGAGTGGTGGTGGTGAATATGTTGTATGGTGGAACAGTGACGTTTTCTGGGATATGTGTGACTTAAAGTCTCATTGTTATGGTTATCATTTACTCTACCGATCACATTTTCAGTGCACATTTTAACCCTGTCGTTACAATCATTTTCGTTATTTTTCGACGGTTCCCTTGATATCAGGTTACTATTTTTCTTCAATACCTCTTTTTTGTATAAGATCTACAAATGTTTCAAACATTAAATTATGCATTTACATCTAAATGTCAAAAAAACAAAAATTAGAAAAAATCACACGAAAAAACATTTTCATTCTCTTATAAAATATTAACAGAATATTGAAATAGAAGACCTTTCATCTATAAAATACTTTTACCACATAAGTATTTAGCAATAGTTATGGGTTATTCCGTTGTGATTGAAAAATCAATAGCAAATTGGTAACATATCAGTATTGATTAGAACAAAACTTGTTACAAAATTGTGAGGGTAAACAAAATGAAGATATATGACTGTAGAAAATTTATAGTTGGAACAAATCTGTAATAAATTTGTGATAGGTTTACAATAATAGTTTTTAACAATTTGTGATGCATTTTTTACAGTAAATTTACGACCAATGTGCGACTTAGTTTTTGTAGCACACTATTTTATTTTCTTAAAAGGATATTTAAATTAAATTGGTTGATGGATAGAATAAGATTTTTTTTAATTTTGGCTTATGATTAACAAAAACAAAATTGTATATGATTATAAAACCGACCAGAATTTCTAACCTAGTAGTTTTTAGTAGTGTCATCATTATGTCACCACATAAGTTATTATCCGACATAATGTATGATGTTGACTATAAAAACTGGTAAAGCTGTTAAAAATTATGAGTTCATTAAGAAAATATATACACACTAATAAATTACATAAAAATAAATTAAAGTAATTGTATATGATATTTGAATAATGAATATGATTGTTTAATGTTGGGCATGTACCATCGTATATAGGTGCACAATTTGCAGGATTATTACTAGTGAGTTTGATATTGAGACTAATGTTCAAAGTATCACCTGAAGCTTTTTTAGAACAATTCCGGCTGATTCGTCGATACGAGCACTCGTCGCAGAGATCATTATCTCATTCCTCCTCATGTTTGTTATCTCTGGCGTTGCCACCGACAATTGTGCAGTTAGTCTTTTCTATGTCATTTTTTATTTTGATTGCATAATTTTTCATATTAATAGATTATAAAAATTGACATAGACCTACATATAATATGGTCTTATTCAAAACAAACCAAAAGACAAACTGCTGGATTTTCTTGCTAAACAGTATATATATTCTTCTAACCTTCTTACCAAATATTATTTATGGCAAATTACTATAATTATGCAAAACAAAATAAAATACTATGAAGCGAATAAAATTTAAACTAATTAGAAAATTTGTGGAGTGTTGAAATTTTTTTGGTCATCAATCTAGCGGAATGGAAAAGTGAATGATTAACGATTTATCATAAATCACAAAACTTAATGATTGCTAAAAAAATTTGGATGATATTCTGAGTTAATAATTGATGCCAATTTAAAATGAATAGCTATGTTGGTTTTGAAAAAAAACAGTTTGTTTCATTTGCTGATGCATATTCTAATATTGATTGACACAAAAACCATAGTCATAAAGAAAAAATAAGTAAATTAAATTTATCATGTTGTTTCACTGTTTTTATATTTTGATAGATCGGAGAATTGGCTGGAATTTTGCAGTGGGGATGACTATAATGTTGAACGTCTTTGTAGCCGGGCAAAATCCCTATTTAACAAATTCTATTTTATCATTTTACTATCAATATAATTGAAAATACTAATTTGAATTGTGGTTATTATTAAACCGCTATCAGGAGCATCAATGAACCCAACAAAAAGTTTAGGACCATCAATAGTGATGGAAAAATATAATGGAATATGGGTTTACATTGTGGGTCCCTTCGTCGGAGTTCTAGCCGGAGGTTTTGTTTACAACTTTATCATATTTACGGATAAACCACTCCAAGAACTCACTAAGAGTACCTCATTTCTGCGTACAACTTCTCCAAACAATAATGCTTCTAGTTCTAAGAGCTGATATTTGTTCTCAGTACAACTTCTCCAAACAACTTCTCCAAACAACAATGCTTCTAGTTCTAAGAGCTGATATTTGTTCTTAGTCATTTATCTTCTTTACTTTCTTCCTCTTGAAGATTTGTAAGCATTCTTAAATCTTTTACGAACTTAATTTTAGTTGAATGAAACATCACGTCATATTCTTATTAAAGTTCTGGACATCAAATTTTTTTATTAATCGGATATACAATAACACACCAGCTTCATGTAGTACTCGTTTTTTATTTATTTGAATTTCTCTCGTTAGGAAGTGAAAATAAACATTATCAACTACCAACCTGATTCATAGATAATTAAATTTTTTGATTATTGTTAAAGCGAGTTTGAGATCATCAATGAATCTAACAAGATGCATATGACTAGCGATAGTGATGGAAGTAAATAAAGGAATTTGTGTTTACATTACGGCTCTCAAGATTTGAAAATCAATAATTAACTTCTTAATTAGTACCAATCACAGGTGCTATTTTACCCATAGGCACATATTATCAAAGTTTGCTCATATTTTCATCTTTTACATCCAACCAAAGCGCATTATTCCAACTCATTAGATTTAATCCAACTCATTAGAAAATCAATGATTTTAACTAATTTACGTTTCACATCTATAAAAACTCTTTTAATCTCCACAAAACTTTCATTTCTCTTTCACTCCAAATAAAAAAAAACTCTACACTCAACTTTTCTTGTAAAATATAATTATATGTATTGTGTGACTTCACATGTAAATACTTAATTCAAGAATAAAGAACAAAGGATTCATCATAATGTATTGTTTTATAGCATAATCCAAGAAAACTAAAGAAAAAACGATGTATTTCCTAAGATGTGTGTTGGTTCTTTGCTCATGGATTCATAAAATCAAAACATAAAATGATGAAATAAGAAACACTGGCCGTGAGTATTTATAATTTCAATGAATTTTATATTAAAGTAAAGATCAATTATTAATTTCATGTTTTTCAGCTTTTTAATTGGCCATGTCGTTGAGTATATATACTTACATTCAACCGGAGTCTACACGGCATTCCACATTTCGGCTAAGCAAAGCCAGAGTGATCCACAAGAGACTAAGCCTCATTATCAATGTTTTTATTTCTTTTATTTTTATTGAGTCTTTTCCATCTTTATATGTTAATTATCCTCACACCGAGACTGTATGAAACACCGAAACTGTATGAATTAAGTGTGGGGTAGAATGTTTATTGTGTTACTGATGTAGAGAATACTTAGGTTCGAATGCTCAAACTTAAGGATGCTATTAAAACTTTAAACTCTAAGAAATAAACCACAAGTTCATGGCAATGTCATTGTAATATTTAGAGCTCGTTCTTCCGCAAGGAGTATGTCAAAACAAAAGGAATATAAGATATTACAGAAGCTAAGCCAAATTCAAGAGTTGTGTTTTGTAACCAATTCTAATAACCTAGGTAAACCAATGCAACGATGCAAGAAAAGTACCAAACAAGATTAAGAAACTAAGATAGGAACATGCATAAGCAAATTAAACTTGAAGAAAGCAAATTCAAAAGCAATTTAGGAAAGTCAACAAAACGTCAATCGAACAAGCAAATGCGATCAAATATGATAAAGACATGGACTTTGGATAGAGATCATAGACTAGAAGGGTTTAACCTATGACTAATAGTTGTAAATATTTCTTAAAATCTTAGATTATTCAATTGGTGATTTACGTTTTTTATTTATTTTATATATTGTTTTTATGAATTAAAAATGTTTGACTTTTTCAAAATTAAAAAATACAAAATATAAATTTCATGATATGTCTAAAGCTTTCAAAATGAAAATCATAAGAATTAGGGTAAATTGGAAATAAAAGATATATTTTTTAAGTTTATCCATATATCTATACCTTTCTTATTTGGGATTGGTGAACTAAACTTTATAATAATTGAAATCATATTATACCTTTATTTTTTTGAATTGGAAAAATGTTTTTTCAAAATATAATACTTATTTTCGAATTAAAAAAGGATGGGTTTAGTTTCAAATCATGTAATTCACCAAGAGGGTTCATATTAGGTATTTTCGATTTTTTCTAGCAGCCTTTTTCTCTCATTCCTTCTTCGACGGCCCCATTCACCAGAAACAGTCCTCACATTTTTTTTTCATCAATAATAAATCTCCACTCCTTGTTGTCAGACGATCTCCATATACCACACGTTACGTAGATCTACAACAAATTCATTTACAAAAAATTGATCCCATATTAGGTTATACATAGGGAAACAGTTTTCATAATTTTACAGAATTCCAAACTAAACAGAATACATATTCTAAACTTCGTAAAACGTAATCTAAACAACATATACAATTTCCATAAATAATAGATTACATATAGATTCAATTTCCTTATTTTACTATTCGATTTTCTTAATTTACGGAATTCTAAACTACACAGAATTGATTTTCTAAACTTTATTGAACATAGAGGAAACAAAAGAATATGTATTCTAACATTCGTAGAACTTAGAGTAAAAGGTAGACAACATATTCTAACTTTCGTAGAACATAGATTAAAACATAGAGTAAAGTATAGAATACATATTCTAACTTTAGTAGAGCATAGAGTAAAGTATAGAATACATATTCCAAACTTCGTAGAACGTATAGCTAATCAGAATTCTAGACATCGTAGAACATAAATGAATTCTAGATTTTGTAGAACTTGTAGTGTGTATAGATTACGTAATCTAAACTTCCTAAAACATATAGAAAAGACAGAAGGAGTATTTTAAACTAAGTAGAACGAATTCAATCGATCCCAAACATAAACAAACATCATTCGATACTTTTTCCTCACGTCTTCTTCCTTATTTCAGGTGTTTTCCTTTTTTCCTTAAAAAATTTGGTTAAATCTATTAAAAATGTAGTTTAGGCATATATGAGAATTTATTAAAAACATATATATGGCCAAAATTTTAAAAAATATATTTTATTTCCAATTTCCACTGAAAACTATCATGAATTCAGTCAAAATTATTAAATCATTAAAACTAATTATCATAAGCCAAAGCATTCCAAATTTTATTCAATACACCCAAATTTCTTAAAGAAAAAAAAACTCTAAAGCTCTTGATAGAAAAAACTTGATTTCTAATTTTCCACTAGATACATCACTTCCTTCTGCTTAAAAGTTGTAATCGAATGATACATTTTTAAAAGTTATAATTCTCCAGAAACAACATAAATACACAAACATCAACTCTACTTATTCACCACAATTTTTGTAATTTTGAATTTAAAAAATTTGTGTTCGGTTATAAAATTTAAATCATGGCATATGTAAAATTTTTTTTTACTTTTCAGTAAAATCGCGAGTTTGAATATATTTTTTAAGGGATTGAAAGCTAAAAAGATGAATGAGGAGAGGGAAAATGTCTTTCTACAAAAAAGAAAGAGAAAGAGAAAAAGAGAAGAAGAATGTGAGAATGTGGGTTTTTGTGGATTATGTTAGAGAGGACATTCCGATATATAGATAGATTGTATTATAGTTTGTTAGATTATGTGGTTAGTTTATCAATTGTATTTTTTTTTTTATATATAGAACTCATATAATTCCAAATCTTATAAAATATGTTCAAATTTTCTTAAGTAAAGAAAAATATATCCTATATTTAATATTACATATGGAAGGTAAATGGTAAATTAATTTTAGGGTTTAATCTTGTTACAACTTTCCAAGCCAACAAATTTAGCAATCACATTTGAACTTTTGAAATATTTCAATGTCCCTAAAATTATCTAAAACCTGAAATTTACATTTATATTTTTTGTTTAGTTTTTTTCTAAAGTAAAAAACAAATGGTTTTAAGTCTTTAAAAGTTACCATTATAGTTTTAAGAAACAAAAATAGCACAAAGACAAATTTACATTAACAACCTCCATAGTAACAACTCCAACATGTATATATTATTTTGTTAAAAAATATTTTTTTCTAATAACCTCTTATCAATATTATTGATAGCAAAATAGTATAATTATGCATAGTAAAATAAGAAATTACCTCTGATAAATGTCATTTCATATGCAAAATGAACTATGAAACTTTTTTTTATTAACTTAGCGAAATAGAAAAGATGAATGATAAATCACGATTTCATAAAGTTTTATGAATGACAAAATTTATAAATTATTCTGTTATTTTGCGAGGTAGTAACGAGAACATATTTAAAATGGATATTTCAACTGATTTTTTTTATATAAATAGTTGTTTCATTTGAACTACTAGTGCATATTATACAATATATTGTCATCAAAACCACCATCATAAAAAAAAAAATATATGGGAAATGGAAGTTTCTCATGTTTTTGAACTGTTTTAAAATTTTTTTTTTTTTTTTTAAAGATCGGAGAATTAGTTAGAATTGCGGTGGGGAAGATTATAATGTTCAACATTTTTGTGGTTGGGTCGAAATACTTCTTAAGAAGGAAAAAAATTATTTTACTGCTTATGTATTCATATTTAAACGGTTTTAACTCTTTATTTTTAACCATTTTTTATTTTGAATTATAATCATGTTTTCCATGCATTTTCCTTACATTTATATTCTTTATGCATTTTAGTGTCCTAGATCTTGCATTGCATCTTTTTTATTTTATTGAGTCTTTTTAGCTCGAAAAATAATGAAAACAAGAAATATGATCATGAAAGAGCTGACCGCAATGTCTGAAAATCGTGTTAGATGGACATTTCCAGTAGTTCAATCAAACTCAAATTTAGACGCCACATAGGACACTGAGTTAGATTCCCTTGATAGTGGTTTCTAGTCATTACATGCTATGGCTCAAGAGTTATGTTGTATTAAGTGAACATATATCAATCTGGTGCCGAAGAATCTGTCTGAGAATGACATAGGTGTTACTGAGCGACCACCTTTCCCTCCAACGAGCGACCAGTTGCTACAGGGACGAACCACCTATGAATCTGCCCAGTAGCTACCGAGCAACCCCCTCTTCTTGCAATGAGTGACCGTTTGCTACATTTTCACTCATTTTGGGTAAAATTCGATTTGATTTTTTTCCGATGTCGACCCGGTTCACCCCCTCTACCTCTATAAATTAAATTTTGTGAGTTGTAAACCCTAAGTTTCATTTTCTATAAGGTTGGATTATATCAAAATTTTATTCTAAATATTTTGGAGGATCTTCAATATTTCGTGCCAGTTTAGTAAATGATTCGTTATACTTTTAATTTTTTTATCTTTTATTTATCTCTTTTCACTATGTTTATGATTTTTATTTTGTTCTTCATCATGTTCAGTGGTTAGTTTTAAACTCGGTCATGGGTTAGGCTAGAGTAGGGTGATTTGATGGTTAGATGATGATGATTTAGGTTGCTTCTTGTTAGATCATTCTTATATGTTGAGATTAATGTTATATTTGATTTGATTACGCAACATCTAGGACTTCGGCATTTCTCGTCCGTAATGTATCTAGTGAAATGTTTAAACCAAACTTTTATGAGCTTTACATACCTAGCCAATAGAAATTGATTATTAGGGTGTTTATCATACTAATTGGACTTAATTGTTAATGTTCATTGATTATCCTAATTATAAACATAAATTTAGTTTAAGTCGATGGTTAGTGTTGTGGAAGTGGAAGTGGATTAGTCATTTTTGTGAGCTCCATGTTCGAGGATAGTGATTAATTAAATCTTGTAACATTGTTTGATTGTTAATTCATTGTTATGATGGTTAAACCCATTATCCTTCAATTTTACTTTATTGCTTTTTTTTAGTTTCTAAACAAAAAAAAAAAGTAATTGCAAAATCAATTGATCTAAATTAGTTTAATTTTTGTATATATAGTGTCCAAATTTTAGTTTTTGGGAAAAATCGCATAAAAACCTCCAAGGTGGCAACGACTGACACTTTAAACCTCCAAGGTTTTCAGCTAACACTTTAAACCTCCAACATGACAATGTTTACACTTTAAACCACCAACATGGCACTTTTGTACGCGCCGCCGAAATTTTAAACGGAATAGTAATCCCGTTTAAAACCAGTTAACTCCGTTTTATGGTTAATTAAAAACGTGTCTCATTTATTTTAATTAAAAAATATATTTGTTAGTAAAATAATAAAACACGAAAATAGGAAAAAGAAAAACAAAACCCCCAAATCGATTTGAGAATTAGGGTTCTTGGGTTAGAGGCGTAAATAAGAGACTTCATCAATTACTGGGGAAAATCACAGAGAAACGAATGCTCTGGAGTCGAAATGAGGTAAGCTTGCTTCCATTTTCATGGTTGGAGTCGAAATCATCTCAAAATCAGAGAGTTTGTCAAGTCGTTTCGAATTCCTCTCAATTTTGATTCGTCTGAAATTTCGTTTTTCTATTTCGATTCGTATCTTTTCTGGATTTGTCTTACTGAGTATGTATTGTATTTGGTGATTTTACAGTGACAAGAAGACGATTGAACTGATAATCAACTACGGTGGATCTATGCAGAAAGAAAACGAAGATTACAAGTATCTGCGTGAATTGGGTTGTAAGACTGTGAAGTGGGAACTGTGTGAAGTTAAATGGGATACTTTTGAAGCCTTCATCAGTGATGAAAATGTACTTTCACCAATTGCTTTGATTTGGTTCAAGGATGTTTTGGCAGAAATGAAGAAGGTAAATTATATGTTTGATAACATGCCGGAAGATATGTATGAGCTATGTTCGATTGGTCTAGCTGCTGGTCAGGTTGAGGTATTTATAGAACATCAATGCTCAGAAGCAGTTCCTGGAGTGGTTCATTACCTAACAAGTAGTCATCATGAAGATCAGAATCATGTTGAAGAGGAGACTGTTGGAGGTTACTATTTGGTGGCTGATGATGAGGTTGATGGTGAGCCTACTGGTGAGTCTGATGATGAAGCTGATGATGAAGCCGATGATGAAAAAGACGATGATGATGATGATGATGAGAGGCCAAGAGAAGATGACGAACCTGAGCAATCTAAGGATGAAATTCCAGCTGAGGAACAAAATGAGAATGGCAACCAGGAGGTACATGAGGATATAAATGACGATAGAAATGATGTTGTGATAGATGAAGGAGATGGTGCTACTGATGAGAGGTTTAGTTCCTTGTTTAAGGAAGGTGAACAATGTAAGAAAGCGTTCGCTGAAGATGGTGAAGAGAAGGAACAACAAGCAAGAGAAGCAGAAGAAAGTGATGAAGACTACCAGGGATATATGAGAGGGGATGCAGAATATCCAGACACACCACTTGAGTCAGATGAAGAATGGGATGATTGGACTAATAAAAAACGATTCAAGGGCAAAGGAAAACCAATTTTCATGGTGATTTGTACAAGGAGCCATATATTTGGTTGTTTCAGAAGTTTAATAGTGGGTTAGAGTTCAAGGACCAGCTACTTAGATACTCACTGAATATGCAGTTTGAGGTCAAAATCGCTAAGTCAGAGAAATCAAGAATAGCTGCTATTTGTTGCAAGGCAAAGTGCAACATATATGAGTAGGTGACTCTTTGGCATTCCAGGTGAGATACGTGTCTCGGCTCTCTACCCATTCTCTGAACTCCTCATAAATCCAGCAATTCCTGCCGTTGAAGAAGCAATCCAGCAACTAAGGGTTGTTAAGACCGGTGGTTTCTCAATGGTTGAATATGCATACATTGATGACCCTATTCGTCGTAGCAATACCACCTAGAATAAACCTCGTCAACTGTGTTGTTTAATGTTATTGCACTCGATCTTTTGAGACTCGGAGTAACACTTTTGTATGTCTCGTTATAATAGCTCAGTAATTTATGTATACTTTTATTTTGTTTAGTTAGACCTTTGTGGATGAAAACAAGTTGAGAAGATGCAGTTTATGCGCAGTGTTAGTGATGTAGATGCAGCCTAAATGCAGAGTCCGCCCATCATCTGCTCTCAGATGCAGAGTACAAGCAGATACTGCGCATTCGCTCAAAATAACCAATAACCGAATTGATCCGCGAGTTCAAAATGAAACACTTATAGCAAGCCAGTCTTCAGAAGATAATAAAGCAAACATAGAAAAGACACTAAAGAACACACAGATGCAGCCTAAATGCAGAGTCCGCCCATCATCTGCTGTCAGATGCAGAGTACAAGCAGATACTGCGCATTCGCTCAACATAACCAATAACCGAATTGATCCGTGAGTTCAAAATGAAACACTTATAGCAAACCAGTCTTCAGAAGGTACTAAAGCAAACATAGAAAAGATACTAAAGAACACACAGGTGAGACAGCTCCTTTCTTTGCCTCCCCCACCTCACTCTGATCCCATGGCATACTTCTCCGTCCAGCTTCGCGCAGTTGACTCGAACCTGGATTTGTCAGTCTTGTAAATATGGGCTACCTCCGGCAGAAAAGGATCATCTAGGATTGGGTCAGTCATCAGCGCGCAAATTGACATCAAAGCCTAATTCCATAACAAAAATCCATCCCATTAACACACATGTTTAGCTGAAGTATTTTGTTCGACAAAACTTTGTTAAATCTGAAAAAAATTCCAAACCTGGGACATGGTTAAAGCAGGAGACCATTTTTCCCTCAAGATATCATAGTCAATCGCTCCTTTTGCGTTGATGTTTGGGTGGTAAATCTTTTTTTTGAAAGCCACCTCCATGGAAAGACAAAGAGAATATCAATTAAAAGCAAGATGAAAAGCAAGATGATCAAGAGTGAAGTTTCATCCTGCAACAAATAACAATTAACTGAAAAAGTAAAAAGCAAACCATTGGCGCCTTTATCGGATAATCCGGAGGAAAATGGATGGTAAGCAAGAAAATCCCTCCGGCATAGGGACTGTCGAATGGTCCATTGATAGCTGCTTCCCATTCGTAAACACAATCACCAACGGGACCTAAAACATATAAGACTCAACTCAGACATTTAATCTAAATAATACTACATCCGTAAAGTTCCTATTATCATCCGTAAATAATACTACCTCAAACTGCATAAAAGACTTGGGAGTTCTAGATTTTATACCTGCCCTGATGAACTGTGTAGGAACATCCTTCTGAATCCGATTAAGTTCCATTTTAATTCGCCTTATACTATAACCCATGGTCACAAACTTGGTAAGAGAGACGAAGATGATGAATGTTGCGTCTTTGGTAAACAAATAGATGTAGAGACAAACAGACACGACTTTCTCCTATATGAACACGAAGCGTTACTATAGGGTTTTGGCAGACTAGGGAATGTGTTTTCAACTACTGCAATAAACACATGTTCATTGATGTATACTTTTTAAATGAGTTGTCATTCATCTCCTCATGTGTAAAAAAATGACTTGTCCTTTATTCTTATGGGTGTTCGCGCCATTTATTGCGCGGCAAATTTACGCGCTTTCTCTGCCATTTCTTATTAAATTGAGTTGTCTTTTCCAAGGCAGAGTATCTTATGTTATGATAGTTGACCGGTTGCACAGTAATCATCCCTGTAAATTGAGTTTTATTTTCCAAGACAATTTAAAGGAAGATCGACCCCTTTCATATCTTTTCTTATCTATAAAAATAGTAGATTATTTACGAACAGAGTGCCTGTTAATTATTTTCAAAATCCAAATACCGCATTACATCGTAGGTTAACATGCAAATACCAGAGCTCCCTTCGGACATTATCTCTGTCATTGCACGAAAACTTGGCCACCTCACCTTGTGGAGAGTCGGACACATCCTCCGAATAGGGCGGATCGGTAGAGATGTAGTGTACAGTGATGAAGTCCTCAAGGAACTGTAGACAAGCCTTCAATTGGTATTCCAGAGTTTAGAAAGCCACGAGGAAGACCTAAAACGCGTGACAGAAGGAAAGAGCCTTTTGAGGATCTACAAAAAGAAGGCAAATCAAGCAGACGTGGAAGAACACAACATTGCAGTCGGTGTGGTTAAGCTGGACATATTATACGTAGTTGTAAGAATGAGGCAATTGTTGTCGAGGGACCAAAAACCAAACGTGGTAAACCTCGAAAACATCCACAAGACGTAAGTTAACTTGCTTTTTTAGATTTATATACTTAGATTTTTACATCCACTGATTGTGACTATTAATTTTGCTCCAGGTGATTCCAAAACGTCCTACGAAACCAAGAAAAAAGAGGCAGACCACTACGGGTGTAAGCAACACTCAGCCTGTCCAACCGGCTGAATCTAGTGCTTCTTATCCTGCTGCATCAAGTGCTCCTCAACCATCAGTGTCTACAAAGACACAAGTGAAGCAGCGTAAGAGAGGACCACCCTTGGAGATATCAAAAGCCAGTAGTATTCCAACAGTTTCAGAAACTCTTATGAGTCACTTTACGGCTCGAGCATTTGATGTTTTCACCACCATTTCAAGGGGATCACAGCCTCCATCCGACACTCCATCAGAGCCTAAACATCCTTAATTGTGTGTGTTTTTAAGTATCTTAGTTTGAATATTTCTTTATTAAGCACCAAAACTGATTTTGGATGTTTTGGATATTGTTAAGTACTTATGATTCCGATATTTTGTACTTTATTAAGGGGATTAAGTACTATGAAGTACTATGTTGAATGTTTCTTTCTTAGGTACTAAAACTGATTTTTGATGTTATCAACTACTTATGATTGTTTTGGATGTCCAATCTCTTTCATTCATTACCATAACATTCATTACCATAACACAAATAAGTACTAACACAACAAATACCATAAAAGTCATTTCAAACCATACCATATTGTCTTCTAAAACCAGAAACATAACATCAAGTTGTAAACTGAAAATAACACAAACCACTGTTAAAACCACATCATCTTCATCCCCAAAGCTACCTTCTACTCCTTCCATATACCAATTATGAATCCAAGTGTCACTGTAAATCCAATGCTTGTTGATATGAGGACATTACGGAAAATTCTGCTCCTCTCGGTTAGAATCAAGACGTCTCTTTTGAGTCCTTCACATTGTTCTCGGGTTTGCTTTAACTCTACCTCTAGTGCACTTGGGTCTTTTACACTTTCAGTTTCTCGGCTCAATGCTCTTACTGCATCCTTTAACTTCATAATCTCCTCTTTTTGTTCACGCATTACATCTCTTGCCTCCAACAAAGCTAGAAATTGCCATACGTTTGGTTTCTCTAAATCATACCAACGAAAGAAATTGCAATTCTGATATCCTTGCGCAAGCTTACGGCCTGGACAACCAT
Source organism: Pseudoturritis turrita (assembly GCA_900406555.1). Classification (NCBI taxonomy): domain Eukaryota; kingdom Viridiplantae; phylum Streptophyta; class Magnoliopsida; order Brassicales; family Brassicaceae; genus Pseudoturritis; species Pseudoturritis turrita. The sequence continues at coordinate 486,564 of OVBL01001087.1, read as the reverse complement.
AAAACCTCTGCCCAGGGTTATCTTTAGTCCAAGCCCTCACAATCTTAGTTGTCCGGCTACAATTACAAAGAAAAACATTGTCGTTGTTGGATTCAATGTTTGAAGAACTTGCACTCTGAGCAATCTGCAATCAAATTATATACATTTCATCTTTCAAGCTCAAGCATTTCAATTATTCCGATTATTTCGAATCTATGTCAATTATCCCTAAATTCGACAATATGGAAAAAGACAACTATCGATGAAATGGAGGAAGAATGAAAGACGAAGAGCACTTACCATTTCTTTCCTACCAACCGAGTAGTATACGCTGCTTTTCCCCAGTAATCGTCCCAGAAATCGACAAATTCCCAGATTTTCACCTCTAACACAAGAACCCTAATTTCAAAAATCGATTTGGGGGTTTTGATTTTTTTTCCCAAATCTCCTGTTTTTATTTAAAATAAATGAGACACGTTTTTAATTAACCATAAAATGGAGTTAACTGATTTTAAACGGGGTTACGATTCCGTTAACAGCATCTTCTATTCCGTTTAAAATTTTGGCGGCGCGTACAAAAGTGCCATGTTGATGGTTTAAAGTGTAAACATTGTCATACTGGAGGTTTAAAGTGTTAGCTGAAAACCTCAACCTCCAAATGTCAGTCGTTGCCACTTTGAAGATTTTTTATGCGATTTTCTCTTAGTTTTTGTGAGATCAACCCTAAATACTATTTGGTGAAACCGTGCATTTATGGTTTGTTTAGAGCTTTATAAATTGTAGAGTTTTTGGCTCTATTTAAACTTCTCCCTTCAGGAAGTGGAATATATGTTATCAACTACGAACATAATTCATGTATAATTGAAAATTTCAATTATTATTATATCAAGTTGGGATCATCAATGAATATAACAAGATGTTTGGGACTAGTAATAGCGATAGAAGTATATAAAAAAATTTAGATTTATGTAATGGGTCCTGTTTGACTCTTTAATTAGTAACAATCGTAGCTGTTATTTTTACATCTGCACAAATTATCAAGTCTGATCATATTTCCATCTTTTACATTCAATCACAGCCCATTATTCCAACCATTAGATTCAATTCAATCATTTTTTAGTGTTTCAACTAATTTTTGTTTCACATCTATAAAAGCTCTTTAATCTCTAAATTCTCTAACCACAAAACTTTCATTTTTCTTTCTCCCTAAATTTAAAAAAAAAAAAAACTCTCCACTCCTCTTTTTCTTTTAAAAATATTTGTTAAATATTTAATTCAATTTTTTTACCAAAAAAACGACATCACAACGAAAAAAAATTGAAGAAGCACAAATATTAAAAATGGAGAAAGGCAGAGGCATAGATTGCCATGGAGAATGGAGAATGGAGACAGTAATATGTATTTCTCCCAGCATTATTTGTCTTACTCAAAAGGTAAAATAAATATTTATTTTACTGCATAAGAATAATAATATTCTATGTCTTAGAAATCGAGACAGTAATATGTATTTCTCCCAGCATTATTTGTCTTACTCAAAAGGTAAAATAAATATTTATTTTACTACATAAGAATAATAATAAAAAATATATTGAAAAATTGGTTTATATATATATATATATATTGATTATAGTTGATAGCAGAAATAATTGGAACATATTTTATAATATTTTCTGGATGTGGGTGGTGGTGGTGAATATGTTGTATGGTGGAACAGTGATGTTTCCTGGGATATGTGTGATTTGGGGTCTCATTGTTATGGTCATGAGTTACTCTATCGGTCACATCTCCGGTACACATTTTAACCATGCCGTTACAGTCACTTTCGCCATTTTTCGACGGTTCCTTTGGTATTAGATTACTATTTTTCTTCTTTGTATAAGATCTACAAATGTTTCAAACATTAAGTTATGCATTTACATCTAAATGTCAACCAAAAAAAAATTAGAAAAAAATTACACGAAAAAACATTTTCATTCTCTTATAAAATATTAACACAATATCGAAATAAAAGACCTTTCATCTATAAAATACTTTTACCACATAAGTATTTAGCAATAGTTATGGGTTATTCCGTTTTGATTGAAAAATCAATAGCAAATTGGTAACATATCAGTATTGATTAGAACAAAACTTGTTACAAAATTGTGAGGGTAAACAAAATGAAGATATATGACTGTAGAAAATTTATAGTTGGAACAAATCTGTAGTAAATTTGTGATAGGTTTACAATAATAGTTTTTAACAATTTGTGATGCATTTTTTACAGTAAATTTACGACCAATGTGCGACTTAATTTTTGTAGCACACTATTTGATTTTCTTAAAAGGATATTTAAATTAAATTGGTTGATGGATAGAATAAGATTTTTTTTTTTAATTTTGGCTTATGATTAACAAAAACAAAATTGTATATGATTATAAAACCGACCAGAATTTGTAACCTAGCAGTTTTTAGTAGTGTCATCATTATGTCACCACATAAGTTATAACCCGACATAATGTATGATGTTGACTATAAAAACTGGTAAAGCCATTAAAAATTATTAGTTCATAAAGAAAACATATGCATACTAATAAATTACATAAAAATAAATGAAAGTAATTGTATATGATATTTGAATAATGAAATGATTGTTTGATGTTGGGCAGTACCATCGTATATAAGTGCACAACTTGCAGGATCATTACTAGCGAGTTTGACATTGAGACTAATGTCAAAGTAACACCTAAAGTTTTTTGGAACAATTCCGGCTGATTCGTCGATACGAGCGCTCGTCGCAGAGATTATTATCTCATTCTTCCTCATGTTTGTTATCTCTGGCGTTACCACCGACAATCGTGCAATTAGTCTTTTCTACATCATCTTTTTATTTTGATTGCATAATTTTTTATATTAGCAGATTATAAAAATTTACATGACCTACATATAATATGGTCTTATTCAAAACAAACTGCTGGATTTTCTTGCTAAACAATATATATATATAAATAGCCTAATAAAATATTATTTATTCTAATAGCCTTCTTACCAAATATTATTTATAGCAAATTAATATAATTATGCAAAACAAAATAAAATACTAGGAAGCGAATAAAATTATAATTAAAAACTTTGTGGAGTGTTGAAATTTGTTTGGTCATCAATCTAGCGGAATGAAAAAGTGAATGATTATCGATTTATCATAAATCACAAAACTTAATGATTGCTAAAAACTTTTGGATGATATTGTGAGTTAGTAATTGATGCCAATTTAAAATGAATAGTTATGTTGGTTTTAAAAAAAACAGTTTGTTTCATTTGCTGAAGCATATTCTAATATTGATTGACACAAAAACCATAGTAAAAAAGAAACAAATAAGCAAATTAAATTTATCATGTTGTTTCACTGTTTTTATATTTTGATAGATCGGAGAATTGGCTGGAATTGCAGTGGGAATGACTATAATGTTGAACGTCTTTGTAGCCGGGTAAAATCCCTATTTAACAAATTAAATTTTATCATTTTACTATCAATATAATTCATATATAATTGAAAATACTAACTTGGATTGTGATTATTATTAGACCGATTTCAGGAGTATCAATGAACCCAACAAAAAATCTAGGACCAGCAATAGTGATGGGAAAATATAATGGAATATGGGTTTACATTGTGGGTCCCTTCGTTGGAATTCTAGTCGGAGGTTTTGTTTACAACTTTATCAGATTTACGGATAAACCACTCTGAGAATTCACTAAGAGTGCTTCATTTCTGTGTACAACTTCTCCAAACAACAATGCTTCTAGTTCTAAGAACTGATATTTGTTCTCAGTCATTTATCTTCTTTACTTTCTTCCTCTTGAAGATTTGTAAGCATTCTTAAATCTTTTACGAACTTAATTTTAGTAGAATGAAACATCACGTCATATTCTTATTAAAGTTCTGGACATCAATTTTTTTTATTAATCAAATTTTATACAATAACACACCAGCCTCATGTAGTACTCCTTTTTTATTTATTTGAAGTTCTCTCGTTAGGAAGTGAAAATAAACATTATCAACTACCAACCTGATTCGTAGATAATTAAATTTTTTGATTATTGTTAAAGCGAGTTTGAGATCATCAATGAATCTAGCAAGATGCATATGACTAGCGATAATGATGGAAGTAAATAAAGGAATTTGTGTTTACATTATGGGTCTCCAGATTTGAAAATCAATGTTTAACTCCTTAATTAGTACCAATCACAGGTGCTATTTTACCCATAGGTATATATTATCAAATTTTGCTCATATTTTCATCTTTTACATCCAACCAAAGCGCATTATTCCAACTCATTAGGTTTAATCCAAGTCATTAGAAAATCAATGTTTTTTAACTAATTTATGTTTCACATCTATAAAAACTCTTTTAATCTCCACATTCTCTAACCACAAAACTTTCATTTTTCTTTCACTCCAAATAAATAAAAAACTCTACACTCAACTTTTTCTTGTAAAATATAATTATATGTATTGTGTGACTTCACATGTAAATACTTAATTCAAGAATAAAGAACAAAAGATTCATAATGTATTGTTTTATAGCATAATCCAAGAAAACTAAAGAAAAAACGATGTATTTCCTAAGATGTGTGTTGGTTCTTTGCTCATGGATTCATAAAATCAAAACATAAAATGATGAAATAAGAAACACTGGCCGTGAGTATTTATAATTTCAATGAATTTTATATTAAAATAAAGATCAATTATTAATTTCATGTTTTTCATCTTTTTAATTGGCCATGTCGTTGAGTATATATACTTACATTCAACCTGAGTCTACACGGTATTCCACATTTCGGCATCGAGCTAAGCAAAGCCAAAGTGATCCACAAGAGACTAAGCCTCATTATCAATGTTTTTTTTTCTTTTATTTTTATTGAGTCTTTTCCATTATGTTAATTATCCTCACACTGAAACTGTGTGAAGTAAATCTGGGATAGAATATTTATCGTATTACTGATGTAGAGAATACTTAGGTGCAATGTCATTGTAATATTTAGAGGTCATTCTTCCACAAGGAATATGTCAAAACAAAAGAAATGCAAGATATTACAGAAGCTAAGCCAAATTCAAGAGTTGTGTTTTGTAACCAATTCTAACAACCTAGGCAAACCAATGCAAAGATGCAAGAAAAGTACCAAACAAGATTAAGAAATTAAGATAGGAACATGCATAAGCAAATTAAACTTGAAGAAAGCAAATTCAAAAGCAATTTGGGAAAGTCAACAAAACGTCAACCTAACAAGCAAATATGATCAAATATGATAAAGGCATGGACATTGGGTAGAGATCATAGACTAGAAGTGTTTAACCTATGACTAATGATGCAAGGTCATATAACAAAACATTTCCAAGAAATGGCTCCTATATCTAGACTAGTTCACTTTCGCAAATACTAATCCATTCTACTAATCATCCAACATGACAATCGTTTGATCACTATTGAAGTAGATAAGATATCATTAATGCATTAGCCCATATAACTCTACTAATCACCTTAGACATCAAGTGTTAATTGGCTAAGATATGAAAATAATGAATTAGAGTCTCCTATACATTTTCACAAACATCTTTCAGACATGAAAAGACCATGTTCTATAAATTGATTAATCACTTCAATTCTAGCAATGTGTTCTATCTAATCATGGGAAATCATACTAACCTAGACCTAAGCATAACTAATCATACATCAAACATCCTCATCTACTATATCCATAATCCATTAAGGAATTAAACAACTCACTCATGATCATGGAAACAACAAAAGCATAAACAAAGAAAGACATATTAAAGGATTAAGAGAGAGCGATTAAGAAACTTCACTAATTAAACATAAAAGATCCAAGTTTTGCATCCAAAAGAGGGAAGAAACCAAATGGTTTTGTTCTTGACCAAAAGATAACAAAAATCTGAAAAAGTTTGGGATTTTATTGTGTTTAAAACTATTTATAGAAAAGAGAAATGTACCCGGGTCAACCCGGATTTGTGCTTAAAGGGTGCATGACATCGACCTGCTGCATCAACCTGGAGAGTTGATTTGGTCGATGCAGCACTCCTTCAGTGCCTCCGGATTCTCCTTGGTGCTGCTAACATCAACCCACCACATCGACCTGGTGAGCTTGGTTGTCGATGCAGTGGTCCTCAGCCAAACTGGGATTGCTCACATCGACCCACCACATCGACCTTGTGAAGTTAGATGGTTGATGCAGAGCTCCTCAGTTGGTCTTTGGCTCTCTTTCATTCTCCTTGATTCGCCTCCTTCTCCAATTGGTTCTTCTTGCGTCTAGGCCTCCATTGAACCTGAAAGATGATTAAATATGCATGCAAATGCAACATAATGGACCTAGGACTCTAAGACTAAATCTAAGCGAAATGGAACCTAAAATGAAGATAAAGATGCATAATGTAATCTTAATGAATGTAAAAGGTAAGGAAAATGCATGCTAAGGATGCCAAAATACAAGTACATCAACTCACCCGGACTTGACCTTTGCTTGTCCTCAAGCAAACAGGTAAGAACAAATCCGGAGAAGAGGTTTGAAAGTGAGAACTCAAAGCCAAATGTCCTTTTTCAAAGCATCCATTGTCAATTCAAGATAATACGACTCAAAGCCAAGGATAAACCATCTACTCAATCAAGTTCTCTACAATGATCATAACTCATATTATTTTGTCTCTATAACCAATGCGAAGTGATTAAATGTTTCATATCCATCAACTCCCTACATTCAATTAGCCATTCAAAAAGTGTAGTCTCACAAATGGGAAATCGACCTAATCCAATCGGTTTGGTAAGAAAAGGTTCAATGAAAAGTAAAAGAAAGCTTAAACATTTGGTGACTTCTCTAAACACAAGGCACAAGTCATTGCACAAAAGCAAATGAGAAGGGAAACAATTTGAGCATACAAGATGCTTCTTCCATTTTTCTACCCAACTCACTATCTTGTAACTCACTCACCTTTCCCAAAAACTTCTTATAGTCACTCTTGTTTTCAATTCCAATCACTTCAACTTTCCCTTTTTTCATTCTAGTAATTAACATCAGAAAGGGTGCAAAAACTTAGAGATACGATCAACGATCAAATGTCATAAAAATGAGGGTTCATGACCCTATGAAGTTCTTTCTTATACTTACAAATCTACTCTTGCTTTTCTTATTTCTACTCCTTCTTGATTCTTTTATTTTTCATTTTCTTTTATTTTCTTTGCTAGGAGTTTCTTATTTAGATACTTTTAACTTAAGAGTAGTGTTTCTTATTGTTTTCACCCCCTACACAACCTTCTCTTTTCTATTAATAAACCTTTTGGTTTCAATCTTTTTCATTCTCTTTTATCAATAACCATTTTGGTTCCTTTCTTCTTCTTCCCATTTCTCCACTTCTCAACAAACTCTCACTCTCACAAACCCAACAGCCATCTCAAACCTTCACAAGACCAAAACAAAACACCAAGACCCTCTCAATCCCACCTAGACTAGCCAATGAGACTACTCCTAATGGAAGAAAAAAAACCTTGTCATTTCCATCTGAAGAGATTTTATGCATGAAGTGCAAAATTAGAAGAGGCCTCACTCATCAAAGGAATGAAGGATTCAAAGAGAGGCTAGGGGTTTCTACGATGTAGTTCCATCCTCATTCAAAAGATGTATTTGAATCCGGATTGGCCATTTAAACCACTGGAGAGTGGTAAAAAGGGATAGAAAATGGTTCGAATGTGTATATGTGAACCATGGTTAAGGTCTAGAACCCATAAGTCAGAGAGTTAAGTCCAATTATGGTCAAATAAGGTGGAGTTGGCTTTAATTTAATTAAACAATCAACAATAACTTAGAGGAAATATAGCAGATAGATCAAAGATGCAAAGAAACAAGCTTTTCGCGGTTTATTTAGCACAAGAAAAGCATTACCAAGATATTCACAAGTGATGCTATGTACTAAAGACCTTAACTAGACAATTCTATCATTGTTCTCATATGTACAATGCAACCTAAAATAAACATACAAGTGTATGCAATGCAACTAAATGAGAAAATCTTTTTGTATTTTAAAAAAAATTCAAATTTTTAGGATTTTATGGATTTATCATGTACAATGCAAGTGATGAGACTCTATATGCAAATGGAAAACAAAACAACTAAAATGATCATTAGCAACATGAATTCTCCTCCCCCAGACTTACTTCTCACCATCCCGGTGAGAAAGCAAAACCGAAGAAAAGAGCAAAGGAAACATAGATATGCAAAAATGAGAATTAAAAACTAGGCGGTATTTACAATGAAAGGAATGGTACCTTGGAGCTAGTAGAAATCGGAATTGAAATCTTGGGGAGGAGGAGGCTCAAATGTGAAGCGATGTGGCATTGGAAACCTTAGGTCGCGATTGCAACTCGTGTTGCAATACCTTGTACGCGATAAAAAACAACACAAAGGGGTCTCGTCTTCATCCATGAAGTGATACACAAGCGTTCTGAGCAAAATGACCCGCGAGAGTGTGTTTCAAGACCATGTAGTTAAAATTCATTCTTGGCCTCTCTTGGATAGGAGTGTAGAGGCCTAGGTTCACGCCAATGCGCTCGAAGAGAGGAGTGAGCATTCCTCCTATGTAAACCTTGGGGTCATTCGCGGAAGAGACTTGGAAACGGATTTGCGAGAGGTTGATTAGAAACATGGATGCGGAATCCAGGTAGAAAGTTGGATCAAACTCAATGAGGGGGCGTGGGAGTCATGGAGGACGTAGCGGATCGCTCCATACATCAATCTCAACTCATTTGAAGTGGGGACTTGTTGGGGTCAGATCCCACCTCTTGAGAATCAACAATTGAAAAATGGCTAAGTATAAAGGAACAACATTAGCTTAGGCCTTTGCAACGGTATCCCTAACCATGGACGGAGGAGTTGGTTCGGGTACCCCTAACCATGGAGGAGGAGTTGGTTCGGGTACCCCTAACCATGAATGGAAGAGTTAGTTCAGGTATCCCTAACCATGAATGGAGGAGTTGGAACAGTACCCCTAACCATGGAGGAGGAGTTGGAACGGTACCCCTAACCATGGACGGAGTAGTTGGTTCGGGTATCCCTAACCATGAATGGAGGAGTTGGTTCGGGTACCCCTAACCATGGAGGAGTTGGTTCGGGTACCCCTAACCATGAATAGAGGAGTTGGTTCGGATACCCCTAACCATGAATGGGTGAGTTGGTTTGGGTACCCCTAACCATGAATGGACAAGTTGGTTCTGGTACTCCTAACCATGAATGGACGAATTGGTTCGGGTACCCCTAACCATGAATGGACGAGTTGGTTCGGGTACCCCCAAACCATGACGGGACAAGTTGGATCGGATGTCACGACCCATGGAGAAGATTGGATCGTGTACCCCGATCTGTGACAAAGCAGGTGGATTGGGTGTCGCAACCCATGGAGAAGATTGGGTCGTGTACCCCGATCCGTGACAAAGCAGGTGGATCGGGTGTTGTGACCCACAGTGGAACAAACGGATCGGGGTCATGTTCAGAAGATAGATCGGGGTCAAGCCAAACGGATCGAGGTCAAGGCAAGAGGATCGAGATTGTCGTCTATCACCACCCGAGCCGTGAACCATGGCGTCAACCGAGCCATGAACCATGGTGCCACCCGAGCCGTGAACCATGGTGTCGCCCGAGCCGTGAACCATGGTGTCGCCCGAGCCATGAACCATGGTGTCGCCCGAGCCGTGAACCATGGTGTGACCCGAGCCGTGAACCAAGGTGTCACCCTAGCTGTGAACCATAGTGTCACCCGAGCCATAAACCATGGTGTCACCCGAGCCGTGAACCACGGTGTCACCCAAGCCGTGAACCATGGTGTTACCTGAGCCATGAACCATGGTATCACCCGAGCCGTGAACCATGGTATCACCCGAGCCGTGAACCATGGTACCACCCGAGCCGTGAACCATGGTTACCACCCGAGCCGTGAACCATGGTGTCTCCCAAGCCAAGGCTCAGCAATAGAAAGTTGGGCCGAGCTGACGATCATATGGACCGAGACAACGAGCCCATGAATTCAAACCCATAATAGAGATACGACGAGGTTAAAACCCATGGTGGTAGCCGGCTTTACTAAAAGGAAATCCTAAGGAATTAGGAAATCTTCCTTATCTCTTTAGACATTGACTTAGCCGACTTAGACTTGTATAAATAGACATGGACATCTCTTGAGAGAGGGATCCGCAATTTAACCTAGCAGAACTCTATACTTTTGCTCTCATACGAAAAGCTTTCTAAGCAGCTTAATAAAATACCATCTTTGGATCTCTGTTTGTGTTTTTAGTGGTTTTTGCTCAGAAATTTCAACTCTCTTAACAAACCCTCGACAAATTTGATTGGCGTGGATTTACACTCCCACAATTTGGCACTAGAAGGAGGGGGTCTTGAAATTTTCTTACTCAAAAGAACCACCGCAAAACCGATCCGAAGAACGATGACAAACGACGGAGAGCAGGACGCTACTGATGTTAGGAACACCGGCGTAGAGGATCAGACGAACCAATCCGAGAACGCTGGGGAGGTTTCAGCAACACTAACAGAGATGAAGATCATGCTGGAGACGCTGCTCAAGAAGGCGGAGGAACAGGACAAGCTGAACAGCACGGTGATAGGCGAGCTGAAGGCCTTGGCGACGGTGAGTCGAACTCGTGGGATAGGCTCAAGTAAGGATCCAGCAAGACGAGTCGGAAGGTGCCTCAACCCGACGGCCCTAGATTTCTCAACCCCGCTCAACCTGCCAAGGACCCATGGAAGATTGCCGCCACTCCATCAAAGCTCAGCAAACCTAACTTCCGGAATGCAAGGAGCAGGCGACATAACGACCGAAGAGGAGCTGGCCCCAATCATCAATCTGGAGGAGGAGAATCGAGTAGAGCGTAATACGGAGAACCGTGATGACCCCGAACCCCTAGCAGCTGGTCAGACCCGAACTGAAAGATACGAGGCCATCCCAGAAGGAGATCAAGTGCTAACCGAGGAGGAAGAGAACATCCTCTGGGCCGAGCAAGCACGGGTCAACGAAGAACGAAGAGCAGGACCACGTAGCTCACCTCGAGGAGTGCTTTTCACGTCTGAACTTTCACAACATGAAGTTAAACCCAACGAAATGCAGATTCGCGGTCACATCGGGGGAATTCCTAGGATACCTAGTGACTCACTGCGACATTGAAGCGAACCCTAAGAAAATTGATGCGCTCATCCATATGACTTCACCAAACACAAAAAGGGAAGTGAAAAGACTTACCGGGAGAGTAGCTGCCCTTAACAGATTCATCTCACGATCCACCAATAAATGTCTGCCTTTCTACGATACGTTGCGGGGAAATAAGAAGTTCGAATGGACCGAAAAATGCGAGGAGGCTTTTCAATAACTAAAAACTTACCTGGCTACTCCTCCAGTTCTCGCAAAACCAGTAGCAGGAGAGCCGCTTTTTCTATACACCGCGATCTCTGCCACAGCAGTAAGTGGCGTGTTGATTCGAGACGAGCGTGGAGAGCAGAATCCAGTCTTTTACGTCAGCAAAACCCTTACAGATGCCGAGACGAGGTACTCACAGATGGAAAAATTGGCGCTATCCATAGTCATGTCTGCAAGAAAGCTAAGGCCGTACTTCCAGTCTCACTCGACCATCGTCCTGAGTACCTTCCCGATAAGGTATGTTCTGCACAGCCCAAGTCAGTCAGGAAGGCTAGCAAATTGGCCAATAGAACTGAGCGAATATAACATTGAGTATCGCGGACGCACATGCGCAAAATCCCAAGTCTTGGCCGATTTCTGTTGGGGTCAATATTCACCCACTTGAAGTTAACAGTTCAAGACAAACGGATCGGGTGTCACGACCCATGGTGAAGAAGGTTGGCTCGTGTACCCCGATCTATGACAAGACAAACAGATCGGCTGTCACGACCCATGATGAAGAAGATTGGGTCGTGTACCCCGACCCATGACAAGACAAACGGATCGGGTGTCACGACCCATGGTGAAGAAGATTGGGTCTGTACCCCAATCCATGACAAGACAAACGGATCGGGTGTCACGACCCATGCTGAAGAAGATTGGGTCGTGTACCCTGATCCATGACAAGACAAACGGATCGGGTGTCACGACCCATGGTGAAGAAGATTGGGTCGTGTACCCCGATCCATGACAAGACAAACGGATCGGGTGTCACGACCCATGGTGCAGAAGATTGGGTCGTGTACCCCGATCCATGACGAGACAAACGGATCGGGTGTCACGACCCATGGTGTAGAAGATTGGGTCGTGTACCACGATCCATGATAAGACAAACGATCGGGTGTCACGACCCATGGTGCAGAAGATTGGGTCGTGTACCCCGATCCATGACAAAACAAACGGATCGGGTGTCACGACCCATGGTGCAGAAGATTGGGTCGTGTACCCCGATCCATGACAAGACAAACGGATCGGGTGTCACGACCTATGGTGCAGAAGATTGGGTCGTGTACCCCGATCCATGACAAGACAAACGGATCGGGTGTCACGACCCATGGTGAAGAAGATTGGGTCGTCACGACCTGTAACAAAGCTAGCGGATCGGGATCAAAGCAAGTGAGTCATTTTCGTCATCTGTCACCACCCGAGCCGTTTGATGGTGTCACTCGAGCCGCTTGGATGGCGTCACCCGAGCTGTTTGGATGGTGTCACCCGAGCCGTTTGGATGATGCCGCCTGAGCCGTTTGGATGGCGTCACCCGAACCATGAACCATGGTGCCACCCGAGCTGATCAGCCACCACCATCCGAGCCAAAGCCCAAGGATAAGAAGATGGGGTGAGCCGAGCAAATGAACGGATGGTCCGAGATAATGAGCCCATGAATCAAAGCCCATGACGGTGGCAGGCTTTGCTAAAAGGAAATCCCAACAAATTAGGAAATCTTCTTTTTCCCTTTAGTAGTCGCCCTAGCCGACTTAAACTTGTATATATATTCATGTATACCCTCCAAAACTCTGTACTTTTGCTCTGATACAAAAGCTTTCTAAGCAGCTTAATAAAACACGAACTTTGGATCTCTGTTTGTGTTTTTTGGTGGTTTTTACTCAGAAGTTTTGGATCTCTCTAAAAGACGTGATAAATTCAATTGGTGTGGATTTACACTCCCACAATTTGGCGCTAGACGGAGGGGGGAAATTTTCTTACTCAAGAGAGCCACCGCAAAACCGATCCGAAGAACGATGGCCAACGACGGAGAGCAAGATGCTACCGATGTGAGGAACACTGGTATAGAGGATCAGACGAACCAATCCGCGAACGCTGGGGAGACTTCAACAACGCTGGCAGAGATGAAGATCATGTTGGAGACGCTGCTCAAGAAGGCGGAGGATCAAGACAGACTCAACCACACGATGACGAGTGAGCTGAAAGCCTTGGCAACGGCGAGTCGAACCCATGGTGTGGGATTAGGTCTTGACCCAGCGAGGCGGATCGTAAGGTGCCTCAACCCGACGGCCCTAGATTTCACAACCCTGCTCAACCCACCAAGAACCCGCGGCAGATTACCGCGACTCAATACAAACTCACCAGACCTAGCTTTCGGAACGCAAGGAATTGGCGGCACAACAACGGAGGAGGAGCCGGCCCCAATCATCAATCTGGAGGAGGTAAACCGAGGCGTAACATGGAAAGCCGTGATGATCCCGAACCCCTAGTAGGTGGCCAGACCCGAACTGAAAAATGCGAGGCCATCCTTGAAGGAGATCAAGAGCTAACCGAGGAGGAGGAGAATATACTCTGGGCTGAGAAAGCACGGATCAACGAAGAGCGCAGAGCAGGAGTCCGAGCCCAGAAGGAAGAGATGGCTATGATGCGAGCAGATATGGATCGAGCAGCTGCCGACATAAAAGCTGTCCGATCCATGATGCACAAAGCGACTAGCAAGGTGCCGGAGATAGATCGTGTACTAGAGGAAGAACAGAACACCCCGTTCACAGCACGGATTACTAGCACAAGAATTCCAGACCCTGGAAAAATGAAAGTCCCGATCTATGAAGGAAAGACCGATCCGAAGGAGCATCTGACGGCTTTCGCTATAGCTATGGGACGCTCAAATTTCAAGGAAAACGAAAGAGACGCCGGACAGTGCCTTCTCTTCGTGGAGCATCTCAAGGGACTGGCGCTCCAGTGGTTTTCCATACTCGAACAGAACTCCATCAACAGCTACAACCAACTATCAGCGGCATTCCTGAAGCATTACTCCATATTCATGGATCCCAGAACATCCGACACCGATCTGTGGACCCTGGCTCAAGGGCAGAATGAAACACTCCGGAGTTTCATTAGAAGATTCAAAGCCGTCATGTCCAAAGCAGCCTTACTGGCCCTGAAGCGAGCACTCTGGTTCAATTCCAATTTTCGCAAAGAAATCGCGCTAAACACCCCCACAACGATACAGGATGCAATGCATCAAGCTGCAAACTTCATCACCGAAGAAGAAGAGATGAAGATCCTAACCGAGAAGTATGGGAAGGCAAGGGTAGTGAACCACTCTCCCCAAGTCTCCACCCCTTCTAACCCTAAAAGAAATAGTCAAGGTTCCGGCTATGTGCAGCACGAGGGCGGTTTTCGAGGAGTCCATAACTATCAAATTGATGCTTCCGGCTATGATAGAGGAAGAGGCCGCGGCCGCGGAAGAAATTCATGGAGCACTTGGACCAAAGGCGAAAGCTCTTACGATGAAACAGCATACTGCGAACACCATCGCATCTATGGACATATTACCGCGAACTGCCGAATTCTAGGTTTGAAGCTTGCTAAAAAATTAGCAGCTGGCGAGCTTGGAGGAAACATCAGCCTCAAGGATTTCGAGATGGACGCGAACACATACAAATCCGACCTGACAAAAGAAGATCACACCAAGCGCGATAGAAGGGATGACGAAGTGCCGCCCTCCGGATCAAGAAGAAGGATAAGCATGATAATGGGAGGATCTCACTATTGCTCAGATACCGTCTCGTCAATCAAAGCATTCCAGCGAAGGGCAGACGTCAGCATCAACTGGTCTAAACCATCAAAGTTTCCAAACGACGTGATATCATTCGAAGAAAGGGAGACCATCGGAATCGACAGACCACATGATGACCCTCTCGTGATCGAATTAATTATCAACGACTGCGACGTAGCACGTGTATTGGTGGACACTGGGAGCACTGTGGACGTAATCTTCCTCGAGACTCTTAGAAGAATGAATGTGGACCTGTCCGAAGTGATATCTACTTCCAAACCCCTAACTGGATTCTCTGGAGAAACCACCATGACTACTGGGACAATCAAACTGCCTGTCCAAGCTGGCGGAGTTACAAAAATCGTCGAATTCTCCGTAGCTGATCACCCTGCGATCTACAATGTCATCATGGGAACCCCTTGGTTGAATTCCATGCGCGCCGCCGTTTCAACCTACCATCTCTGCCTCAAGTTCCCTACACCAAACAGAGTGAAGACGATTAGAGGAAACCAAAAAGAGTCTCGTGTATGCTTCTTCGCCGCACACAAGCTCAGAAACCCGGTTACCGATCCGACGGCAAGTTCAAAACGCAAGAAGATGAAGACTGACAGAGAACCGGTGAAGGAGCTTTCCAAATTATTATAGCAACTACAGATTGTGGAGGCTCGCGAAGAAGAAGTATCTAGGCCAACTTGCGACCCCGTAGTATCAATTTGCATCGACAATGAACGTCTGGAGCGATGCATGGAAATTGGAGCAATGCTAGATGAAAAGATCAAAGAAGAACTCGTTGCATTCCTGAGGACAAATATCAACACTTTCGCGTGGGAAGCAGAGGATATGCCTGGCATCGACATCAGCATAACAAGCTACCAACTGAATGTTGACCCAACGTTCAAACCAGTGAAGCAGAGAAGGAGAAAGCTTGGGCCAGACAGAGCCAAAGCAGTCAACGACGAAGTAGAAAGACTCCTGCGCGTTGGTTCAATAAATGAGGTGAAGTACCCAGATTGGCTGGCTAACCCAGTGGTGGTCAAGAAGAAGAATGGAAAATGGCGTGTATGCGTGGACTTCACTGACTTGAATAAAGCTTGTCCAAAAGATAGCTTCCCCCTTCCGCATATCGATCGCCTAGTTGAAGCAACGGCAGGGAATGCACTACTATCCTTCATGGATGCCTTCTCGGGTTACAACTAGATCTTGATGAACCCCGATGACCGCGAGAAGACCGCTTTCATAATAGATCGTGGAATATATTGCTACAAGGTAATGCCATTCGGTCTGAAAAATGCCGGAGCAACGTACCAGCGACTGGTGAACAAGATGTTCGCCGATCAACTCGGAAAGACAATGGAGGTCTATATACACGATATGCTGGTGAAATCACTAAGAAAACAGGACCACATTACTCATCTCAAGGAATGCTTCTCACAGCTGAACTTTCACAACATGAAGTTAAACCCGACCAAGTGCAGATTCGCAGTCACCTCGGGGGAATTCCTCGGGTACCTAGTAACTCACCGCGGCATTGAAGCTAACCCTAAGAAAATCGATGCACTCATCCATATGACTTCACCAAAGACAAAAAGGGGAAGTGCAAAGACTTACCGGGAGGGTATCTGCACTTAACAGATTCATCTCATGATCCACCCACAAATGCTTGCCTTTCTACGATACGTTGCGTGGGAACAAGAAGTTCGAATGGATGGAGAAATGCGAGGAGGCTTTCCAACAACTGAAGACTTACCTGGCTACCCCTCCAGTCCTCACAAAACCAGAAGCAGGGGAGCCGCTTTTTCTGTACACCGCGGTTTTCGCCACAGTAGTTAGCGGCGTATTGATCCGAGACGAGCGTGGAGAACATAAGCCAATATTTTACGTCAGTAAAACCCTTATAGACGCCGAAACGAGATACTCGCAGATGGAAAAATTGGCATTATCCATTGTAATGTCCGCAAGAAAGCTAAGGCCGTACTTCCAGTCTCACTCGATCGTCGTCTTAAGCACCTTCCCGATAAGGTCCGTTCTGCACAGCCCAAGTCAATCAGGAAGGCTAGCAAACTGGGTGATAGAACTGAGCGAATACGATATTGAACATCACGGACGAACGTGTGCAAAATCCCAAGTCCTGGCCGATTTTCTTATCAAACTACCTGAAGGAGGTATTGACGACGAAATGCAAAAACAGCTCTGGAAACTCCATGTTGATGGCTCATCCTCCAAAAACGGCTCGGGAGTAGGGATACGACTAACTTCTCCAACTGGCGAACTACTGGAACAATCATTCTGCCTCGGCTTCCATGCATCCAACAACGAAGCCTTGATTGCCGGGATGAGACTTGCTAATGGCCTAAAAATCGAGCAACTCCACGCATTTTACGATTCCCAACTAGTCGCGAATCAGTTTAGCGGCGAATATGTGGCAAAGGATGATCGAATGGAAGCTTACTTGACAATCGTCAAAGACCTGGCGGCACAGTTCAAACAATTCATCCTAACACGTATCCCACGAGGGGAGAACACCCCAGCCGACGCACTTGCAGTCCTAACATCAAGTTCCGATCCAGACCTAACGAGAGTAATCCCAGTGGAATTCATCCAACACCCAAGCATCAATCTGCCCGACACGGTGAATGCCATAACTCGCTCACAAACCGCTACGCAAGCAACATAAGTCACAATCAGACAAGAGGAGGTAGATAAAATACAGGAGGAATTGGCAAATCTGCCATCCGCTGAGCCGGAAACAGCCCCAATGAAAGAAGACAGCCTTGAAGAGTCACCAATAATTGAAAACAGCAATGATCCTGTCATCGAACCACGATCCAACGAAGAAGCAAACGAGATCAACAACGAAGTAGAATACGGCTGCGACAGGAATGGCTCGGCGCAATTAGAGAATACATATACGACGGAGTCTTACCAATCGAAAAGTGGGCAGCTCGTAAGCTTCGAGCCCAAGCAGCTCGTTACGTTTTATTCGATGGAAATGTCTTCAAATGGAGATTCTCAAGACCATTGCTAAACTGCGTGGAAGGAAAGGATGCAAGGAAGATTATGGAGGAAGTTTACAATGGCTTATGCGGCAATCACTCCGGAGGGAGAGCACTAGCCGTAAAGATCAAACGTCACGGTTATTTTTGACCAACAATGATCAAAGATTGCAAGGGGTTTTCAGTCAAATGCGAGAAATGTCAACGTCACGCTCCAATGATTCACCAACCAACAGAAATACTCTCATCAATCTCATCACCATATCCATTCATGCGATGGTCTATGGACATCGTCGGGCCGCTGCATCCCTCAAAACAGAAACGTTTCCTGCTGGTTTTAACAAATTATTTTTCAAAATGGGTAGAAGCCGACTCATACGCTAACATTAAAGAAGCACAAGTAGAAGCCTTTGTCTGGAAGAACATCATATGTCGCCATGGAATGCCTTACGAAATCGTGACGGATAATGGATCACAATTCATTTCAAATCATTTTGATGGTTTCGGCAACAAATGGAAAATCAGACTTAGCAAGTCCACTCCAAGATATCCACAAGGGAACAGACAGGCCGAAGCAATCAACAAAACAATCCTAGACGGCCTAAACAAGCATATTGATGAGAAAAAGGGACGTTGGGCTGAAGAACTGGAAGGAGTACTTTGGTCTCACTGCACCACCCCAAGACGAGCAACGGGGAAAACCCCATTCGCCCTCGTGTACAGAACAGAGTGTGTCATCCCACCGGAGATCCATTTCCCAGGAATTCATCGCAGACTACTACCAGAACAAGAAGGGCTCAATCACCTATTGATGCTTGACGAATTGGACTTGATCAACGAAAGAAGGGATCAAGCCTTGATCAGGATCCAGAACTATCAGAACACTGCAGCAAAGTAATACAATTCCAATGTTCGGGAAAGATGTTTCTACGAAGGCAATTTAGTTTTACGAAAGGTTTTCCAAAATACAGCAGAACGGATGCCGGAAAATTTGGAGCACACTGGAAAGGACCTTACAGAATCACGGAGATAGTCAAACCTGGCATCTACAAACTTGCCAGCATGACGAACGTCCCAGCACCGAGATCATGGAACGCAATGCATCTCAAAAAGTACTATCACTAAGCTACTTCACATGAACAACGGGGCGACTTGATCCCTGCAAAGGGTACGTAGGCAGCTCATCTTCGGATGGGTTCAGTTGCCCCCCTCCTTTCAAAAACGGGGGAGTGGGTACGTATACATACACTCGTATACTCCCATCTTTGTAATAGATTATATGATCTATCGAAGCAAAGCTTTCAAAGACAAGTTTTAACTAAACATCCTTCAAGGATCATAAAGTCTTAACAAAACAGACATAGTCGAACGAATTAAGCTACGATAGGCGTCTCGCCACATCTTCACTACTGCTGGCCACAGTAGTGACCTCTTGCATCCATCTCGGATCCAAAACTGTCACATCCACCCCAGGATTAAAAGCGCGCTATACAAATACTTTGTTTTGTCGGAGCGGATATGTTTACGGTAATGTATCCGTAAACCAAAATGTTCATCCTAAACTATACAAGCATATGGCCATTATCGGAGCGAATACACTTATGGTAGTGCATCCGTAAACCGAAATGTTCAAACTAAACTATGCAGTTTTATGATCAATTTCAGAGCAGGCAAGTTTACGATAACGCATCTATAAGCCAGATCGTTCATCTTAAACATAGCTACTGACTATGGAAGCCCATACTCAGATGCATATCTTATCAAAGACGATACAAGCAAAAAATTTAGACTCGTCATCAAACAAAAAAGGCATACTTAACATTTCTTCATGAACACATTCATCAAAGACAAAAGGCGTTCTTTCTATAACCAACAGGTTCGAAAGATCGCAGAACGGGAAAAACACCCAAGCATAAAAAAAAAATATTATAGTTTGGATAAAGTCGTCCAGGCGTTAAAAAAAAAAAAAAAAAAAGATGTAATCAAACAAAGAAAAGAGGATCATAATCCTCTGTTATCTCAGGGGTCGTGATCACCCTTTGCTCCAACTCCACCGGCTGCTCAGCTATGTCGCCTCCCAGCACTTTGTTATCTTCAGGCATCGTCTCAATGAACTCCTCAACTTTCTCCTCCAAAGCGGCCTCGTCCTCTTTCTCAGGAAATGGTTCGGAAGCTGGCTCCTCAGCAACAGCTTCATTTTTTTGTGGAGACAGTTCGGGAGTTGGTTCTTCAGCGACCACCTTCGAACTAAGTTCATATAGGCCTGGCATTCCCTTGTTTGAACCAGAGAAATCATGAATGCCAACGCTTGCGGCAGCCGTCTCCATAGGTTCATTTGTATTAAATTCCTTCAAGATGTCAGAACGAACAGGGGACAACTTCAAAAGTCCAGTCGCCTCGGCCACAAGCTTAGTAAATATCTCGTGGGCTCTGTCTAAGTCGATCTTTTGCTCAGCCAGACTTTTTGCCTCAGAATCGAGTGACGGTGGCTCACCGCTTTGGAGCAGTTCTATGAACTGAAGGTTACCTTTGATCTGAGCTAGATCAAGCATATTTTCCTTCGGTTCGCCGGCAATCCTGTCAAGGATTTTACTGGCTCGGGAGAATTTTTCTTTAAACTTGGACGACATCTCCTGCTTGGCCTCGAGCACAGCTTGCTCAATCTTGCTCTCTCACAGTTCATTTGCCGTTTTCAACTGTCTCGTTAAACTGGCAATGTGAGCATCCCGTTTTGATCTGCCAGATTCCAGCCTCAGGATCCGTTCGTCAGCTTCTCTGATGTGCTTCTCTTTTGCCTATGCTTCTGCTTCAAAGGCCTTGATTCTCTTGAGAGTTCTCTCCCGCTCAGAAGCGTGACTTGCTTCGATATCTTTGAGCTTTCCGTCTAGCTCGATGGCCCTTTTCCGGGCGTCCTCGACTCTCTCCCTATCTTTTCGGGCGTCGGATTCATATCAGAGAACCATCCTGTTAAGATGGGATATGAACTGTGCGAAAATAGAAAAGGCATTTTAGCAAACAAAAAAAATCATGGAACAGTTCGAGAAATAAAAGACGAATAGTACCTTAACGCCTCGAAGGGACACCTCGTTGTAGGTTTTATCCCTGAGCAAAGTGTCCGGAGGAGGAAGCTGATCACCTGGGCAGGTGATCTTAGAAAAAATGGCAGCAGACATCACAGCATCATTGTAAGCCCCTTCAGCGTTAAGGGGCACGGCGAACAGTGGGATTGCCTCGGGGATGTTTCGAGGAGCTTTGGCGTGACTCCTCCGCTTTGCCGCTTTGGAAAGCCCCTCGCCTCTGTCGACTACCTGGCATTTTTTGGCTCGGTCCTTTCTTATCCTTGGCTTTCCCCTTGCCTTTGTGTAGCAACAGCTGCGATTCTATGGGACGAAGCACTAATACAACCCCCTCGGGGGATAAGTCAAGATTTGGTTCGAAGAGATGGTTAGAAGAGGTCGGTTTGGGAGCAGGAGTAATGGAGATCTGAGGGTTTTGTTGGCGAAATTGACTTAACGCCTCGGCCTGTTTTGCTCTCTCTTTCGCCTCAGCCTCCGCCTTTCCCTTGGCCGCAGCTCTATCCCTGAAGGTGGGTCGTCCCATCTTATAGTCTGAGCAGTAAGAAGACGACGAACAAACAGATTGACCGTCCAATAGGGCTCGGGCTCTTTCCACTCTCTAGAGATTGAAATTCCTTGTCCAGTTGCACTTTCGAGCCGAGAGCATTTCGTGAATCTCAGACAAATCGGGAGACGGCAAGAGTTGAAAGTGTCGCGCTGCAAAAGAAGGAAATAACGTAAGTAAACCTAAAACAAGATCGATATAGAAGGAAACCGAGCCGTAGCCCGAAAAGAAGCCACAGGTCGGCTACCAAATTCTCCCCAACTTGTTTTGACTAGGTTGAGACATCTGGACCCCACTGATGCCTCGGTAATGGGAACAAAAAAGAAGTAATTCTCCCAGCTTTCATCCTTGCTCGGGAATCCAGTTATGATCTTCTTTTTGGACTTTCCCGATATATAATATTTCAACTCCCTTCTGTTGCGACAACGAAACTCGAGAAAACTTCTCAAATGTTCAACCCCAACATCTACGTTGCACTCATAACTCTTTACGAGAATACCGATCAAATGTCTGACTCCCCTAGTGTTGATCTGGGCAAGAGCCAGATTATGCTTCCAAAGGAACCGCGAAATCACTTCGAGGATCGGGGGCCATAGCAAGCAGCGGTAGAAAAAGCTCTCGTAAAAGGTGAAGTGACCTGGGGGAGGTTTATTGGCTCGGTCAGCTGGAGACGGAAGAAAAAAGTTGATTTCTTCCGAGATGTTGAATCTCTGCCGAAGGGCTAATAATGAATCCGGAGTAGAAAGAGTTGAACCCGGCGGATCGGGTATCCTTTTTACTTTCCTCCTCCTAGGGGCTCGTTGGTTAGGTCCCATCAACCTTTCTAACTCCTGTCTTGCTACGACAGGATCGTAGAACCAATCCTCTGGTTCAAGCTTTCCCGGCTCATAACCTATGATGTCCATAAAAAGGTTCGCCATCAAACGGAGAATCATGGAGACGGGGGATTTCGAATTCCACAAGAGCCCCGGCATCGCAGTCAGTCCTTGAAGAGTCAGAGATAACCATTTTTCTACCAAGGAGGAAAGGTCCTATCGCCGAACCGGTTGAATCATCCAAATCCTCTAGGATGTTCGCACTAGATGATCTGCTCGGCTGCAACTTCTAGCAGAGACTGGATCGGGCGGAAATGAAGATTCGGGAAATGATTGGTTCGAGTCATTGTCGTCATCTGTCACCACCCGAGCCGTTTGATGGTGTCACTTGAGCCGCTTGGATGGCGTCACCCGAGCTGTTTGGATGGTGTCACCCGAGCTGTTTGGATGATGCCGCATGAGCCGTTTGGATGGCGTCACCTGAACCATGAACCATGATGTCACCCAAGCTGATCAGCCACCACCATCCGAGCCAAAGCCCAAGGATAAGAAGATGGGGTGAGCCGAGCAAATGAATGGATGGTCGGAGATAATGAGCCCATGTATCAAAGCCCATGACGGTGGCAGGCTTTGCTAAAAGTAAATCCCGATAAATTAGGAAATCTTCTTTATCCCTTTAGTAGTCGCCCTAGCCGACTTAAACATGTATATATATTCATGTATACCCTCCAAAGTCAGGGGAGGCAATTTAACCTAGCAAAACTCTGTACTTTTGCTCTGATACAAAAATCTTTCTAAGCAGCTTAATAAAACACGAATTTTGGATCTCTGTTTGTATTTTTTGGTGGTTTTTACTCAGAAATTTCGGATCTCTCTAAAAGACGTGAAAACTTCAATTGGCGTGGATTTACACTCCCACAATTTCCTTATCGAACTACCTGAAGAAGGCATCGACGACAAAATACAAAGCCAGCCCTGGAAACTCCACGTTGATGGCTCATCTTCCAAAAACGGTTCGAGAGTAGGGATACGACTATCAATACGACTAACCTCTCCAACCGGTGAACTGCTGGAACAGTCATTCCGCCTTGGTTTCAACGCGTCCAACAATGAAGCGGAGTACGAAGCCCTGATTGTCGGGATGAAACTTTCTGTTGGCCTAAAGATCGAGCAACTTCACGTATTTTACGATTCTCAACTAGTCGCGATTAGTTCAGCGGCGAATATGCAGCAAAGGATGATCGAATGGAAGCTTACCTGAAGATCATCAAAGAATTAGTTGCGCGATTCAAAGAATTCATCCTAACACGCATCCCACGAGGAGAGAACACTTCGGTTGATGCACTTGTAGCCCTTGCATCAACTTCTGATCCAGATCTAAAGAGAATTATCCCGGTGGAATTCATCCAGCACCAGAGCACCAATCTTCCCGACACAGTAAACACCATAACTCGTTCACAAGCGGTTAAACAAGAACAGAGGTCACAACCGGTCAAGAAGAAACAGATAAAATGCAGGAGGAACTGGCAAACCAACCATCCGCTGAGCCCGATACAGCCCTAATGGAAGAAGACATTCTCAAAGAATCACCAATCATCGGAAGCAGCGAAGACCCTATCCTCGAACCACAACCCGACGAAGAAGCAAACGAGATCAACGATGAAGCAGAATATGGCTGCGACAAGGAGTTGCTCGGTGCAATCAGATAATACATATACGACGGCGTGTTACCAACCGAAAAGTGGGCAGCTCGTAAGCTTCGAGCCCAGGCGGCTCGTTACGTTTTACTCGATGGAAATATCTTTAAGTGGAGATCCTCAGGACCATTGCTAAACTACGTGGAAGGAAAGGACGCAAGGAAAATTATGGAGGAAGTTCACAACGGTTCATGTGGCAATCACTCTGGAGGGAGAGCACTAGCAATAAAAGTCAAATGTCACGGTTATTATCGGCCAACGATGATCAAAGACTGCAAGGTATTTTCAGCTAAATGCGAGAAATGTCAACGCCACAGGCCAATGATTCGCCAACCAACGGAAGTGCTCTCATCAATCTCATCACCATATCCATTCATGCGATGGTCCATCGACATCGTCGGGCCGCTGCATCCCTCAAAGCAAAAGCGATTCCTTTTGGTTTTGACAGACTATTTCTCAAAATGGGTCGAAGCCGACTTCTATGCTAACATTAAAGATGCAGAAGTGGAGGCCTTTGTCTGGAAGAACATCATATGTCGACATGGAGTGCCATGCGAGATCGTGACAGATAATGGCTCGCAGTTCATCTCAAATTGTTTCGAAGGTTTCTAGGAGAAATGGAAAATCAGACTCAGCAAGTCTACTCCAAGATACCCGTAAGGGAACGGACAGGCGGAAGCAATCAAGAAAAAAATCCTCGACGGCCTAAAGAAGCGTCTTGATGAGAAAAAGGGACGTTGAATGGAAGAACTGGAAGGAGTACTCTGGTCTCATCGCACCACCCCAAGACGAGCAACGGGGGAAACCCCATTCGCCCTCGTATATGGAATGGAGTGTGTCATCCCACCGGAAATACATTTCCCAGGAATTTGCCGTAGACTACTACCAGAGCAAGAAAGGCTCAACCACCTATTGATGCTCGACGAGTTAGACTTAGTCAACGAGAGACGGGATCAGGCCTTGATCAGGATCCAGAACTATCAGAATGCGGCAGCAAAATACTACAATTCCAATGTTTGAGAACAAAGATTCTACAAAGGAGATTTGGTTTTGCGAAAGGTTTTCCAAAACACCGCGGAAACGAACGCTGACAAACTAGGAGCAAACTGGAAAGGACCTTACAAGATCACAAAAGTAGTCAAACCCAGCATTTACAAACTTGCCAGCATGACAGATGTTCCAGTACCGAGATCATGGAACGCAATGCATCTCAAAAAGTATTATCACTAAGCTACTTTACATGAACTACGGGGCGACTTGATCCCTGCAAAGGGTACGTAGGCAGCTCATCTTCGGATGGGTTCGGTTTCCCCCTCCTTCCAAAAGGGGGGGGAGTGGGTACGTATACGTATACTCGTATACTCCCATCTTTTTAATACATTCTACGATCTTTCACATCCTTTAAGGATCACTAAAGTCTTAACAAAACAGACATATTCGAACAAATCAAAGCACAATGGGCATCTCGCCACATCTTCACTACTGCTGGCCACAATAGTGAACTCTTGCATCCATATCGGATCTAAACTATCACATCCGTCTCAGGATTAAAAGCGCGCTATACAAATATTTTGTTCATTGTCGGAGCGGATACGTTTACGGTAATGTATCCGTAAACCGAAATGTTCATCTTAAACTGTACAAGCATATGTTCATTGTCGGAGCGAATACATTTATGGTAATGTATCCATAAACCGAAATATTCAAAACTAAACTATGCAAACTTATGATCAATTTTGGAGCAGGGGAGTTTACGGTAACTTATCTGTAAGCTGAATTGTTCATCTCAAACATAACTACTGTGCGAACCCATACTTAGATCCATTCATCCAAACAGCTTAACTTATCAAAACAATACGAGCAAGGCATTTGGACTTACCACCAAACAAGTTAAACATTTCGGCCCAGGATGCATATATCAAACACAAAGCATTGTCTTAATAAGAAAACCAGAGAAATAACAAGACAAAATAAGGCTTCTTCAAAAAAAAAAAAAAAAAAAAACTACAACTTGGATAAAGCCGTCTAGGCGTTAAACAAAAAGGGGGAAATTTTAGACTAAACAAAGAAGAGAGGATCATAGTCCTTCGTTATCTTAGGGTTCGTGACCACCCTCTGCTCTGGCTCCACTGGTTGCTCAGCTACATCACCTCCCGGCGCTTTGTCTAGTTCGGATACCATCTCAGCAAACTCTATGACGATTTCTTCAAGAACGGCCTCATTGCCTTTCTCAGAAGATGATTCGGGGATTGGTTCCTCAGCAACCTCCTTTGAACTTAACTCAGCTAAACCTGGCGTTCCCTTGTTCGAGCCAGAAAAGTCCAGGATGCCAATGCTTGCAGCAGCAGCTCCATGGGCTCGCCATCATTGAGCTCCTTCAATATATCAGAATGAACAGGAGATAAATTCAGGGTTCCCTTCATCTCGGCCACAAGCTGAGCAAATGCTTCATGAGCTCCTTGTAAATCTTCCTTCTGTTCGGCTAAGCTCTTCGCCTCGACATTAAGAGAAGGTGGCTCATCACTCTGAAGTAACCCGATGAATTGAAGATTGCCTTCAATCTGTGCGAGGTCAAGCATGTTCTCTTTCAGTTCACCGTCAATGAGGCCGAGAAGCTTTCTGGCTCGGGAGATCTTTTCTTCAAACGACGACAGCATCTCATGCTTGGCCTCTAGGACGGCTTGCTCAAGCTTGCTTTCATGCAACTCATTCGCTGCTTCCAGCTGCCTCGTCAAGCTGGCTATGTGAGCATCCCGTCTCACTTTACCAGATTACAGCCACATGATCCGCTCATCGGCTTCGTTGATGTGTTTTCTGTGCCTTTCTACGTCAGCCTCAAGATCCTTGATATTCTTAGCAGCTTTCTCTCGTTCAGCAGCATGGCTTGCCTCGACTTCTTTAAGCTTCCCATCTAGCTCAATGGTTTTTCGCCTAGCATCTTCAACTCTTTCACGGTCCTTGCGAGCATCGAACTCGTACCTCATCACCATCATGTGCAGATGGGATATGAACTGCAAAAAAAAACCAAAAGAACTGTCAATTAAAAATGTTTAAGCAGTTTGGGTCGCAAAGGCAAAATAATGGAAGTATACCTTAACGCCTCGGAGGGACACCTCGCTATAGGCTTGTCCCTAAGCAGGGTGTCGGCTGGAGGAAAATGATCACCTGGACAGGTGATCTTCGAGAAGATAGCCGTAGATGTTGAGGCGTCATTGTAAACCCCTTCAGCATTTATGGGAACGGCGGAGAGAGGGATTGCTTCGGAAATAGCTCGAGTTACTTCAGCGCATCGTAGTCGCTTCGACGCTTCTTCATCCTTGTCATCTACTGATGACTGTCGTTTTCTGCTCGGGGCTTTCTTCTCCTTGGCCTTTCCTTTGCCTTTGTCCTTGTGCGGTAAACTTTGAGAATCAGCCGGACGAAGCCCTAGGATGACCCCTTGAGGAGCCAAGGAGGAAGGAGTCGGTTCGGGAAATTATCAGCGGAGGATGGTTCGGGGACGAGAACAGTGGCAAGTTGGGGATTCGGGGGATGAGATTGACTCAACGCCTTTGCCTGCTCGCTCTCTCTTTTGCATCTGCCTCCACTTTGGCTTTCGCAGCAGCCCGATCTCAGAAAGTAGGTCTTCCCATGGTGTCTCTCGAAGAATGAGAAGGGGATGATTGCTCAACTTATTGTCCTTCGGAAAGGGCTCGGGCTCTTCCCACTCGTCGAAGATTGAAATCTCTGGACCAATTACACTGCGAGCCGAAAACACTTTGTAAACCTCTGACAGATCGGGAGGCAATAAGAGGCGGAGATGACGCACTGCAAAAAGAATATATGCAAGGTTAGAAAAAGTAAAAAAGGAAAACCACTAAGTAATAAAAATCCGAGCCGTGGCCAAAGTCGAGCAACGGATCGGCTACCAATTTCTTCCCAGCCTGATTAGACAATGTGAAGACACTTCGGACCCACCGACGCTTCGGTGATAGGGAGAAAAAAGAAGTAATCTTCCCAATTATCATCTTAGGTCGGGAAACCTCTTATGATGTTGCGACTGGCTTTACCCTAAACATAGCACTTTAACTCTCTCTTGTTACGACGTCTAAATTCGAGCAAGTTCCTCAAATGTTCGACCCCAACTTCCATGTCGCATTCATAACTCCTAACTAGAATGCCGACCATATGCCTGATTCCTCGAGCGCTGATTTGGGCAATGGCCAAGTTGTGCTTCCATAGAAACTGTAAAATAACTTCAGGGATCGGGAATCACAACAGGCAGCGGTAGAAGAAGCTTCCATAGAGAGTGAAATGGTTAGGGGGAGGATTGCTAGCTCGGTCTGATGGTGAGGGAAGAACAAGCTCGACTTCCTCCGAAATGCCAAACCTATGCCTAAGGGCTGTTAACGAATCCAGGGTTGAAAGGGTCGAACCGGGTGGATCAGGTCGCCTCTTAGTTTTCTTCTTCCTTGGAGCTTGTCGTTTAGGACCCATCAAACGCTTCAATTCCTGTCTAGCCACGGCTGGATCAAAGAACCAATCTTCTGGTTCAACTTTTGGCAGATCGGGATCCATTACATCAGTAAAAGGGTTCACCGCCTCGTCGAAAGGAGAGTCGTGGAGGTGAGGCACTTCAAATTTTGAAGGATCCCCGGAATTGCTGCCAGCTCTCGAGGATTCGGAGAGCACCATTTTCCTGCCAAGGACAGAGGATCCTACCCCGAACCACTTGAATCATCCAAATTCTCTGAAATGTTCGCACCAGAAGAATCTTCCCGGCTACAGCTTTGGGCGAGAAACGGATCAGAAGAGAAAGATGGTTTGGGGAGTGAAGACTGTCCTGAACTGCCAAACAAACGGTTATACGGATCGAGGGACACAGAAGTGGATAACTGATACATCCTTCGAGTTTGGAAATGGATCGGGGTCCTTAGAAGATAGAACAGATCAGGATCCCTAACAGCTCGCGAGAAAAGATCTAAGTTTTCTAAGATTCATAGGACGGATCGGAGTTGCCAACAACCTATCAAAATAGATCAAAGCCTTTTAAGAATTAAAGAACAGGTTGAGATCCTTTAAAAATATTAAAAGTCAGATCCAAATCTTCAAACAAACTGTCGGGAAACTCAAAGACACCGGCAGAGCTAGTTGAAGACGGATCGGGAAATTCAAACGGATCGGCAGCGAAGGATGAAAAACAGAGCCTCAAGCTAAAAATTAAACTTAAGCAAAAAAAAAACTAAAGAGAGAAGGAAGAGAGAAGTTACCTGTTTGGAGAGATTTTCGGAGAAATGAAGTAGTGAGGAAATGGGAGATATCGCAAGTTATATAAGCAAATGGTGACGTCATTCGCCTCGGGAATCAGCAAAAACGCTTGCACTCCCGATAAAGATGATGACGTATCAGAATAACAAAAACCCTGAGCCGAGTTTGTGTAACATAGCAAACCCGAACTGAATCCCTCCAAACTAATAATACTACAAGTACGGCAATACCGCAAGAGACAGTTCGGGATCATCAACAAGAAATAGTTCGGGATCATCAGAAAGACGGTTCAGGATCATTATCGAAGAGACAGTTCAGGGTAATTAAGAAAAACAGTTTGAATTGTTGATCTCATACTCGACCACTTACAGCTCGGCAATAACATCACTGATACTACCAAGGTTGGGGGCTAACTGTTGGCGTCAGATTCCACCTCTTGAGAATCAACAATTGAAAAATTGCTAAGTATAAAAGGACAACATTAGCTTAGGCCTTTGCAACGGTACCCCTAACCATGGATGGAGGAGTTGGTTGGGGTACCCCTAACCATGGAGGAGGAGTTGGTTCGGGTATCCTTAACCATTAATGGAGTAGTTGGTTCGGGTACCCCTAACCATGAATGGAGGAGTTGGAACGGTACCCCTAATCATGGAGGAGGAGTTGGAACGGTACCCCTAACCATGGACGGAGGAGTTGGTTCGGGTATCCCTAACCATGAATGGAGGAGTTGGTTCGGGTACCCCTAACCATGGAGGAGTTGGTTCGGGTACCCCTAACCATGATGGAGGAGTTGGTTCGGGTACCCCTAACCATGAATGGGTGAGTTGGTTTGGATACCCCTAACCATGAATGGACAAGTTGGTTCGGGTACCCCTAACCATGAATGGAGGAGTTGGTTCGGGTACCCCTAACCATGAATGGACGAGTTGGTTCGGGTACCCCCAAACCATGACGGGACAAATTGGATCGGGTGTCACGACCCATAGAGAAGATTGGATCATGTACCCCATTCGTGACAAAGAAGGCGGACCGGGTGTCGCGGCCCATGGAGAAGATTGGGTCGTGTACCCCAATCCGTGACAAAGCAGGCGGATCGGGTGTCGCGATCCATCGAGAAGATTGGGTCGTGTACCCCGATCCGTGACAAAGCAGGTGGATCGGATGTTGCGACCCACAGTGGAACAAACGGATCGGGGTCATGTTCAGAAGATAGATCGGGGTCAAGCCAAACGGATCGAGGTCAAGGCAAGAGGATCGAGATTATCGTCTATCATGGTGTTGCTCGAGCCGTGAATCATGGTGTCGTCCGAGCCGTGAACCATTGTGTGACCTGAGCCGTGAACCATGGTGGACCCGAGCCGTGAACCACGGTGTCACCCAAGCCGTGAACCACGGTGTCACCCGAGCCGTGAACCACGGTGTCACCCGAGCCGTGAACCATGGTGTCACCCGAGCCGTGAACCATGGTATCACCTGAGCCGTGAACCATGGTATCCCCCGAGCCGTGAACCATGGTACCACCCGAGCCGTGAACCATTGTACCACCCGAGCCGTGAACCATGGTGTCTCCCGAGCCAAGGCTCAGCAACAGGAAGTTGGGCCGAGCTGACGATCATATGGGCCGAGACAATGAGCCCATGGATTCAAGCCCATAATAGAGATACGACGAGGTTAAAGCCCATGGTGGTAGCCGGCTTCACTAAAAGGAAATCCCGAGGAATTAGAAAATCTTTCTTATCTCTTTAGACATTGACTTAGCCGACTTAGACTTGTATAAATAGACATGGACATCTCTTGAGAGAGGGATCCGCAATTTAACCTAGCAGAACTCTATACTTTTGCTCTCATACGAAAAGCTTTCTAAGCAGCTTAATAAAATACCATCTTTGGATCTCTGTTTGTGTTTTTAGTGGTTTTTGCTCAGAAATTTCATCTCTCTTAACAAACCCTCGACAAATTCGATTGGCGTGGATTTACACTCCCACAGGACTCCCGGCTTGTGACGAGCATATATGGTGTTGGCCATTAGGCGGAGTGCATAGCGGATGGTAGGGTTCCTCACCTTTTACATCCAAGAGTTGAGAGTTGAATAAGCTTCATCCATGGCTATGTTTCTCCAAATTGTTGACTTTTGATTGAAGTATTGAATCACATCAAAAGTAGCTTCGGAAAATCCATATACTCTACAAAATTCTTTGAAGGAGATTGAGTATTTCCTCGGGCCAACCATAAAATGAATATGTCCACCACCATACGGTTCATCTTCAATGTATTGAAGCATGGCTAAGAAGTGCTTGGTTGGCTCGGGATAAGTCGCATGATTCATTTTAGCTAGCTCTCCCAAGTGTATCCCTTGCACAATATCATCCACTTGATCTTGGATTCCCATTTCAAACAAACCATTACGACAAGCAAAGCGTGTTGGATAAAAGGTGGCTCGGTCTAACTCACTCAAGAACGGAAAAGCTTCTTGAGACCACTAATGAAACACATAATTCCTTTGGTGAGAATGACGTCTTGGTATTGATGAAGAGCTCATGATTGGTGTGCTTGGTTGATCCTACAAAAGCGATTCTCAAATGAGAATCATTCACAAATGAAAGCACAAAATATCTATCAATTGTTCTTGATCATTTTCGAAATTCAAAGGGAATCAATAGATAGGCGCATAACTATCAACCAAAGAACATACACAAACCAATCAATGAGATCATTGTAAAACCAATCCAATGTTCTTCCTATTTCATCAGACTAGCATTTCATATCATATCCAAAAATTTGCAAAATTGAGCATTCTCAACATTTTAGTTAAAAGTAATTAGCAAACAAGTTCAATGGTAGTATTTGAATGACAAAGCTCTAATCATTTTCCATTTTCCCTAAATTTTCAAATTTCATGCTCATTTTCGTCACTAAGAGGTGAAATTTTCAAAATTGAACCATTAAATCATCTCAAACTAATAAGAAATCAACAATCCATGATAGAAGAGCCTTATCCTAAGCAAAAGCAAGCAAGTTTATAACACTAAACTCACATTCCATGAAAATCAAAAATTAAGCTCAAACTTGTACTTTAATGGAGATAAGGGTTAAGAGAGGAGCATACCTTGTTTTTGCAAATGGTAAGATGGATAAGAGCTAATGGGAGTGGTAATTTCAAATTCCCTTTGAAAAATGAGCTTGAATGTTTGTGAAAGTGTGAAAGGTGAGAGCTTTAGATGCAAAAGAGTATGAAAAATTGTTGGGGTCAATTTTCATCCCATCGAGATTGACTGCTGAAAATGGCTAAGTAAAAATTTTGGGCCTAGCCAAATGCGGTGAGCCTAGCCAAACCCAGCGGGAGCTTTGATGGGTCGGACCAACTTCGGCGGTAGGCGACAAGCCAAAACACCGGCGACGAGCCAAAATATTGGCGACAAGCCAAAACACTGGCAACAAGCAAAAATGTTTGCAACGAGCCAAAATGCTGGCGACGAACCAAAATGCTGGCGACGAGTCAAAACGCCGGCGACGAACCAAAATGTCGGCGACTAGCCAAAACGCTGGCTACAAGCCAAAATGTTGGTGACGAGCCAAAACACCGGTGACGAGCTAAATGCCGCGACGAGCCAAACCGACGGCGACGAACCAAAATACTGGCGACGAGCCAAAATGTTGATGACGAGCCAAAATGCCGGCGACGAGCCAAAATGCCAGCGGCGAGCCAAAATTCCAGCGGCGAGCCAAAACGTCGGCGACGAGCCAAATGTCGGTGACGAGCCAAAATGCCCGCGACGAGCCAAAATGCCGATGACGAAACCAAAATGCTGGCGACGAGCCAAAATGCCGGTGACGAGCCAAAACGCCGGTGACAAGCCAAAATGTTGGCAACGAGCTAAAACGCAGGCGACAAGCCAAAATGTTGGCAACGAGCCAAAATGCTGGCGACGAGCCAAAATGTTGGCAACGAGCCAAAATGCTGGCGACGAGCCAAAATGCTGGCGACGAGCCAAAATGTTGATGACGAGCCAAAATGCCGGCGACGAGCCAAAATGCCAGCGGCGAGCCAAAATGCCAGCGGCGAGCCAAAACGTCGGCGACGAGCCAAATGTCGGTGACGAGCCAAAATGCCGGCGACGAGCCAAAATGCCAATGACGAAACCAAAATGCTGGCGACGAGCCAAAATGCCGGTGACGAGCCAAAACGCCGGTGACAAGCTAAAATGTTGGCAACGAGCCAAAACGCCGGCGACAAGCCAAAATGCCCGCGACGATCCAAACAAGCGACGAGCTAGACATGTGACGAGCCAAATAGGCGACAAGCCGACAGGAGGTGACAAGCTAAACAAGCGACGAGACGGAGACGAGCCAACAAGACGAAGAGGCGACGAGCCGGACCTCTGACGACCCAACGAAGCAACGAGCCCAACATCTTGTTGGACCGAGACAACGAACCACAAGAGTTTGGTGGGCCGAGGTAACAAGTCAAAGTAAAAAACCCACACCCGAACTGACTTAGACAAACCCGAGAAGAAAGGAAATCCCGAAGAATAAGGAAGTTTTCTTTATCGTTTAGGAAGAGGCCTAACCGACTTATTTTTGTATAAATAGATATGTACCCCTTTGAAAAAGGGATCCGCAATTTTACCTAGCAAAACACTTGTTATTTTCTCTGCAACAGCTTTCTAAACAGCTTGAATAAAATCACCATTTTGGATCTCTGTTCTTGTGTTTCTTTTCATAGAAATTTTTCGAATCCCTAAATTTTCTTTACAAAATTTAGTTGTGCGAGTTTCGACTCCCACAGAAATCAGAGAGGAAGAAGAAAGTTTCATTTTGAGGGTTTTAGAGGGTCTAAACCGGTTTGAAATCATGTTTAAATCAAAGAAAAATGGCCTTAACCAAAGTAAACCAAGTCAACATTTCGAAAAAGTCAAAGAAAAACTTACCTTGGCAGAGGTGGCTGACATCGACCTGCCACATCGACTGGGTCGATGCCATAGGTCAAGGCAGCACATCCCAGAGGTTCTGGGGTTGCTCACATGGACTGGCTCAGTTTGACTGGTCGCTGCAGGATACCTTAGACTCCAAAATGCCTTGTTTGCATCCCAATTGACCAATGTTTATCTCTCTTGCTTCCTACAAACTAAAGCACACAAAAATACAAAGAAAAAAAGCTAAAACATAGATAGAAATATGTACAAGGATACCAAAGGATTGCCTCTCTAGTGCATTTTTTTAACATCTCTAAGTTTGACGGTTTGAGGAGATACTTGGCGGAGCAAGAAAAAGGAGTTATTGTGACAAAAAAAATGTCACAAATTTGTGACTGTTTAGATACGATGTTCTGACTAATTTTTTTGCGTCACAATTTCGTAGTTGCTTCGTCACAATATTGTGACGAAATAAATCGTAACAAAAAATTGCCAGAGTTAGTAACAGATTTATGACTTAAAAAGTAGTTGTAACCATTGTTACGATATTGTGACAAAATATGTCATCCTAAATTGGTTACGAAATTGGGACAGAGTTGCGAGTCCCAAATTATTTACAATATTGTGACGATGTTTTAACAAAACTATAGCAATATTAAAAAGGAAATTCCATTTACAAAGCAGAGAAGGATACGGTCATATTACCATTTATATATATATATATATATATAGTTATCATTATTAACATTTTTTATTTAGAATAAAGACTAAGTCTCTCTTGTTAGATAAGGAATACTTTATTTTTCTTTTTGCATTATCAATCAATGAAAGTGGCAATCGTATCATATTTATATATATGTATATCCATGGGAAATATTAGAAAGAAATTAAAGAGAAAGACGAACGAAATAAAGAGAGAAACAAATAAGTTGTGTGATCGTGGGAGATAATCATTGAGTACAAGGAGACCCAAAAAAAGGCTTTCTCAAGTAATTAAGTGTTGAGAAGAAAAAAGAAAACAACTTTCGTTGATCGATCGGGAACTTGGATTCAATGTCAACGGCGAATAACAATATTAAAGTTACAAGGCGTTGGATGTATGAAAGAATAGATCATACAAAGAATTAAGTTTCAGAAGAATTTTGCCAAGGATTAGAACAATTTATGAGATTTGCAAAGAATCAACCGTTATTTCTCGAGAATAAGAAGTTGTTTTGTCCATGTTTCAAGTGTGAGAATGGATCAGGACAACTAGAAGAAAGAACTGTGTGGACGCATATTTTTAATAGGGGGTTTATGCCTAATTATTGGGTTAGGATTTCTCATGGAGAAGATTACAATATTCTAAACAATCATTATTAAGAAGATAGTTTTAGAAATGCTGCTGAAGATATTTTTGGGTCCAACTCTCACACAGAGCCAGTGAATGCTTATGTGCTAATGATTTCAGATGCATTTTGTAATATGGAGGGTGAGAACATGGAAGAAGAGCATAATGCTGAGGCAAAAAAAAAATTATGATATGTTAGATGCTGCAAAACAACCACTATATGATGGTTGTAAAGAAGGTCTTTCGCAACTCTCTTTAGCAGCTAAACTCATGAGTTTGAAGACAGATTACAATCTGAGTCAGAACTGTATGGACTCCATTGCTCAATTGATACAAGAATATTGGCCAGAAGGTAACAATTCGATGAAATCATACTACGACATTAAGAAGCTTATGCGGTCTTTGGGTTTACCTTATCACAAAATTGATGTGTGTCAAGATAACTGTATGTTATTTTGGAAAGAAACTGCAAACAAAGAGAGTTGTTTGTTCTGAAAAAAAGATAGATATCGCCCTACGCAAAAGCATGGGCAGAAAAAAAGTTGCAAATCGTCAAATATTTTATCTGCCAATAGCCAATAGATTGAAGAGACTATATCAATCTAATAATAATGCAAAAGATATGAGATGGAACGCAGAACACTTTGGAAGTGGTGGAAAAATGTCTCATCCATCAGATGGAGAAGCATGGAAACATTTTCACGAGGTATTCCCTATTTTTGCATCTGAGCCAAGAAATGTTTACCTTGGGTTATGCACAGACGGATTTAATCCATTTGGTATGTCAGGACATAACTATTCATTATGGCCTATAATCTTGACTCCGTATAATCTGCCCCCTGAGATGTGCATGAAACAAGAATTTATGTTTCTAACAGTTCTAGTTCCTGGTCCAAATCATCCTAAGAGAAGTCTTGATATTTTTCTTCAACCATTGGTAGACGAGTTAAAAGATTTGTGGTTTAACGGCGTTGATGCATATGATATTTCTACCAAGCAGAATTTTCTCTTACGAGTTGCATTAATGTGGACAATAAGTGATTTTCCTGCTATGGTATGCTTTCGGGATGGACAACTCATGGTCGGTTGGCATGTCCTTATTGTTTGGAGGAGACTAGTGCGTTTCAGTTGAAGAATGGTAGGAAAACAAGTCGGTTTGACTGTCATCGATATTTTCTACCGATAGATCATAGCTATCGGCGAAACAAGAAAATTTTTAAAAGAGGAATGACTGTGAACGATGGTCCACCTGAATTTCTAACAGGTGGAGAACTATGGAATAAAGTCAAATATTTGCTAAAAATAGTTGATTGTGGAGGAAACCATGGGGGACTAAAAGAATACGGTGACACTTACAACTGGCATAAGCAGAGCAATTTTTTGGGAGCTACCTTATTGGAAGGATCATAAATTTCGACATAATCTTGATGCGATGCACATCGAAAAGAATTTCTTTGATAATATCATTAATAATCTACTAAATGTGCAGGACATGACGAAAGATAACATCAAATCACGACTTGATTTGAAAGAATATTGTAATCGGAAAGAGCTACATTTAAAAGCTGATGGAAAGGCACCAGTCCCAATTTTCAGATTACAGGCCGATGCAAAAACAAAGTTCTACAATGGCTCGAAAAAGATGTTAAATTTTCTGATGGCTATTCATCAAGTCTATCCAAGTGTGTCGATTTATTTGGAGGAAAATTAACAGGAATGAAAAGTCATGACTGTCATGTTTTAATGCAACAACTACTTTCAATTGCATTTACTGAGCTTATGGAAAAATCGGTACACTAAGGACTCTCTGGTAAGCATATATTATGGAATTAGATTTAGTTTTGAATTTCTATCCGCTGGATTAGTCTTAAGATAGCTTGGTGTTTAAATTAATATTGATCTTTAATTTTGTAATGCTCTATTCTTTTTAATGCCCTGTCACGTTAAATGGATATTAGTCTTTTAAATTAGCATTGGTCTTTATTTCGTGATGCTCTGTATATGTTTAATGTTCTGTTACGTTAAATATATTTTGGCCTTTGTTTGTAATGCTCTGCTATTTTAATGATCTCATCTATGCGGCTATGCCACATAGCTTACGTAACGTTTGTCATGCTCTGTTATTTTTAAAAGATGACCTCAACTGCACATTTTTTTTATCAGAAAACATTCAGCTTAGTCTATGTATTAATACACAATATTTATACAACTACTTGATATTCTTTACAGGTGTAAGTTTATTTTTTGGGATATTTGTGCAAGAACTTTACTTAAAGATGGTATTGCGATGTTGGATAAGAACATTTGTACAGTCCTTTGCAATCTGAAGAAAAAATTTCCTCCATCTTTTTTGGATGTTATGGAGCATTTGCCAATTCATTTGCCACACGAAACTAGATTTGGAGGACCTGTATAATTTAGGTGGATGTATCCTTTCGAATGATACATGGGGCATCTGAAGAAAATAAAATAAAAAATAAAGCAAAAGTAGAAGGCTCGATTGTTGAACAATACATCAACGAAGAAATTTCTTCTTTTGTACTTATTATTTTCAGCCACACATCTAAACGAAAAATCGAACAGGAGATCGACATTATGATGGAGGTAATCAAGGAGAGATACACCAGTTGGATGAAATTCCAGAAATTTTTTCTCAACCAGGAAGGGGCAGTGGTAAAGAAAAGGAAATATGGTTGAAAGATCAAGACTATCATGTTGCACATACATATATTCTGCTGAATTGTGAAGCATTAAGACCATTTGAAAGGTACGTGAGAAACTTGTTATATACTTGATAATTAGAGTGAATTATTTAATATATTGTTATGATTTTTATTGAGATTTTATATAGGTTGTTTGATGAGAAAATGGCTAATGATTTTCCTGGGATAAGTGGAGGTGGACTAATCTTTGCTAAAAGAAAAAAAAATTCCGAGTTGGTTACAAAAATACGTAAGATTTTTTTTACTATTTAAAGCAATTTTCAAATTTTGATGAATTTTGTTTTATAATAATTTTCTTATATATATATATATACATCGATAAAAACCAGGTGGAAGATACTTCAAGTGAGAATTCATATCCAAAGTGGTTGCAGTCGCTTGTCCATGGTCCAATGATAAAAGTTACTTGTTGGCCGATGTACTTTTGTCGTGGATACATATTTCACACATACGACCATGGGAAAGACAAAAAAAATGTCAATTATGGAGTTTGTGTGAAAGGAACATCATCTTGTGGCTCAAGCAATGAACCTGTTTCTATGGTGTATTGAAAGAGATTTCAGAGCTCCATTCCAATTAATCTTAAAATTGTGATTTTCAAATGCGATTGGTATGATTCAACCATTGGTCAACAGGTCAGGGATTATCAATTTTAATGCTGCAAAGCGTTATGGTAAATATGACCCTTTCATTTTAGCTTCGCAGGCAGATCAAGTATGTTATGTGCCATATCCACGTGTGACTCCAAAAAAAGATCAACAATAGAAAGTAGCAATCATGATACAACCAGGAGGAAAATTATTGCTCAATCCAATTTTGGATTTCACTGCAATGCAATATGAAAATGATTATCCAATTATGCATGTTGATTTATTACAAGTTGAGACACTAACTTATATGGATGGTCAAACAGAAGGTCTTGATGATATAAAAGCAGACTTAGAATTTGGATCGGATGCTGAAAATGGAAATTCTGATATTGAACAAACGGATGAAGAGTCTGAATAGTAATTTGGATTTTATATGTTGAATTATTTTCTATGTTTTGATTGTCCTCTGTATTTGAGGTGTTTCTTACGAGTTCAACTCTTCCAATTCTAATAATGATGCAGTTGTTTAAAAAGAACGTTGAAATTTTATTAATGTATCTTTGCATAAGCTATTTTTTGTTTTCTTCAGTAAAAAGCAAAGCTTTAATTACCTAACCTCTAGTAATCCATGTGTATTCTTTGTTCGAAAACTCGGTCGAATTGGCGATTCGGCAGCCGAGAAACGAGTCGGCGGTGGGTCACCGTGGCGAGATGGGGCTGATCGGAGGCATTAGGTGGAAGACCGAGTTTTCACCGGGTCGACCGCGGTTTAGCAAAAACCAGCGATTTTTTAGCAAATCGGCCGAAACCTGAATCTCCGTCACCGGAGGAGGAGTTGCGGCTGCGTCAGGTGGCTGTAACAGATCTTGTCAGATAAGGATAAAACACTTCTCTAGAAACTCACCAAGAGCTTAAGAGAATATCAAACTAGGTCTAGAAGGTGAAAAGAGATAGAAATCTCACCTTGAAAAACTTGGATTGTGAGGTAGAAGACGACTATGGCGTAAAAGAGAGGAAAGAGAGATATTAGAGGAGAATAGAATATTATTAATTTTTTTTATCAACAAGAAAATTTATTTTTGATACCTTTTGCACATGATAATATCACATTACATAAAAGCTAGATTGTTTTCAATGGTCTAACACGTGACCGATAATCAAAAAAGTTTAAGATGAAACTGATAAACCGGAAACATGTAAACCAAGTTACTAAGATGGAATTGGGCCGGATGAAATCCTATCACAGTGGCTTCACGGTAGTCTCCGGCGATTTAGCTTTTAATTTTTTATGCTTCACCGTCTCTGTCTTACATAAAAAAAATTCTATGTATGAACTTTTAATTTTAATGTATTATATATAAAATGTTTAATAAAATATAAATTGTACAAAAACTACTCCCCGAATACTCCCCGATTTATATCCGAAAAAATCGCTAAGCCCGGACTAAGCATCCGACTCACGCCTAGCGCGGTTCCAAACAAGGTGTGTATCAGTAGGGAAATACATTTATATGATTAATTTTGCCCCAAAGAACCTAATAAAATTTTAGTGTAAATTAAATCTGATTTGCCCAAAAATTTGGTAACAGAGGCGGCAAAATCTAAAACTTAGTGGAAACCGCCATAAAATTTGCTGAAATAATTCGATAAAAAAATTTAGAATTTTGGATTGTGACTAAATCTATTTGCTAAAACGTCGTAACCATAAATTTTTACCTTCTTATATAAAGAGTATGGTATCTTGCCGTCATAATATAACCCTAAAAACTTATAACTCCTTCATTGGTAATCTTTTCTCTGTACTTCTACTCTCGCCGAATCTGTCGCTGTTTCAAGGTTTGTATGCGCTCTTAATCCCTTAGATTTTTGGGTTTCTTATCTGCAATAAATCATTAAACCTGCTGAGATTGTAAATTGTGTGAATCTATCTGTTCTGATTTTTTATTGTTCTGAATCATGTGCTTAGATTTTTCTCTGTATCATTTCACTCTAATCTTTGCTTTTCAAGTATGTATTGAGAAACGATCAATATGTATGACATCTTCTCTCTAGTAACTGCTTTGTATTTAACTTTTACCAATTAAGAAATGATTTCGCTTTTCTTTTCTAAAAAGTAATTAGAGTATCATTTAGTTTATATCATATACTTATGATCCCGTTTCTATTGCACCTTCTCTCGTGCTAAGTACTTTATATCTTATTTAGGGTCTGACTCATTTAAACGTAGCAGAAGTTTGCGGAAACGGGCGGTAGCGGTTTCTAGCATTATTGGACAATTTTCGACTGGTAAAGCGGCTTGAAACGGGTGCATTTGCGGGATATTTATGAGTGGTTTACAACGGGTGTGAAAGCGGATTTATATAAAATTACCAAAATACACATAATATATAATTTATATAAAAATCCAAAATATATTATTATAAAAACTTAAAATTATATATTCTAAATAAATCATATAATAATTAAATTAAAAAAATTAAAGCTGTTTGGAACATTTTTTATATATACAATAACATTTTTTATAATTATTAAAATTAAAAATTGAAATCAAAAATATATTATTATAAAAATTAAATTATATATTTTAAATAAATCATAGAATAATGAAATAATATTTTTACAATAACTGTTTTTATAATTACAAGTTTATTTTAGTTTAATTAAAATATATATCAACTGTATATAATTTTATATGATAATATTCGATATAAAAAGTAAATTTTTAAAAATCATTTTTGTAAATTT
Organism: Pseudoturritis turrita; assembly: GCA_900406555.1. Taxonomy (NCBI): domain Eukaryota; kingdom Viridiplantae; phylum Streptophyta; class Magnoliopsida; order Brassicales; family Brassicaceae; genus Pseudoturritis; species Pseudoturritis turrita. The sequence goes on along the minus strand of OVBL01001087.1, from coordinate 444,900 downwards.
TAGTTTATTATTTAAGATAATATTTTTTTTTTTTAATATTTTTTCAACCACCCGCAACCGCAAACGCTCGTGGGAATGAGCTTTTGATTTAGAGCGGTTCCAAACGATATAAAGCGGTGCGGAGCGGTATGGAGCGGTTTATGTGATTATTATCAAACGCTACCAACCGCAATCACCCACAAACATAGCGTTTGTAGATGGTAACTAGTGAACCAATCAACCCTTTAATTGTTATGCTTACAGCATCGCTAGTGTCTATTTATTGAATTTTATCAATCCAATATATCTTATCGTTTCCTAAAATCTAACATATATTTCTTCTTAATTGTTTGTGTTTCTTCTGGTTTTATAGATGACTCGTCCACCAACAGTAGGTGGACGCTTGTAACACCCCAATTTCTGGAAATATGTGGTGCATGCGGAGAGGCTTAAAAGAATTGATTTGGCTACCTATATCACCAAAGTGCACTTATCTTTTCCGTCACACATCCTGAGAGAACTCCAAATTTAAGCGTGCTTGAGCTGGAGCAATTTCAGGATGGGTGACCTACTGGAAGTCATTTCCAGTACCGTGTGAGTGAGGACAAAGTACGGGAAAAGATCACGTGGTAATTTGCAGGGTCAGTAAACTAGTCTTTCGAGCCTCCCGGACTAACGCACCGGCCGTCGGACGAGAGTGGGGCCCACGGACCAAGAGTGGGCGTGGGGCCCACAGACGGTGGTGGTCTGGGCGTTACAAGTCGGATCTGCTCTTGTGATACTTCGAACGCTTGACGGCTCACCCGAAGAAGATAGTTCGGGACGAGATGATCGACTGGGACTCTCAAATAACATAGTTGATGCGGATCGGATACCCAAACAACGGATCGGGTGCTCGAGAAAACGGGTCGATTTCTTCCCGTAGTAACGGATCGGGATCCTCAAAGACAGGTCGGGATCTTCAAAGACGGATTGGGATCTTCAAAGACGGATCGGGATCTTTGAAGACGGATCCGGATCCTTTGAAGATGAATCGGGATCTTCAAAGATGGATCGGGATCTTCAAAGATGGATCGAGATCTTCGAAGACGGATCGGGATCCTTTGAAGATGAATCGAGATCTTCAAGAGGTGTCATCAAAGCTAACGGCGGCTTGTTTGAAGATCGATCGGAAAACTCAAAGCTAACGGCGGCTTGTTTGAAGATCTATCTGGAAACCTAAAGCTAACGGCGGCCCGCTTAAGGATTGATCGGGAAACTCAAGGAGATCGGGCGGCGGAGTGAAACCCTAACCAAAACTTAAATAATAAAAGAGGAGAGAGAAGAGAGGAAAGAAGAATACCTGTTTTGGAAAAATTTTGGAGAATGGAGATTGTGAGGAGGAGCCTCCTATGCTTCGAACTTATATAGACACTTAAGGCTTTGATGACATCATTTACCTCGGGAATCGGCAAAAAACGCTTACACTTCCAGGGAGAAATCATAAAAATCACTAAGTCAAAGAATTCCCGAACCGTGTCTCCGCAATGAAAAGCCCGAGCCGTCGACACGATGGTTCGATGACTTCGAGCCAAGAAATTTTGCTGTTTGAAAAAAATACATGAGCCGTAAGATAAGTGACAACAGAAAAATGGCTCGCGGTATTTCAAAGAGAAAAACGGCTCGGGGTATTTCGAAGAGAAAGAATGGCTCGGTATCTTCACCGATGAGAAATAATGGCTCGGGGCATTTCGAAGATGTTCATGATACGCCAAAGAGAATAAAACGGATCGAGTATCTCCGCCGAAAATGGCTCGGCGTGCCTCTCCATGAAGAAAATGACTTGGGGTACCTCTCCATGAGGAAAACGGCTCGGGGTGCCTCTCCATGAAGAAAATGGTTCGGGGTACCTCTCCATGAGGAAAATGGCTCGGGGTCATCAAAAACAGTTCGGGGTCTCCACCAAAAATGGCTCGGGAATCTTCATCGAAAACGGTTCGGGGTCTACACCAAAAATGGCTCGGGGTCTCCATCAAAAGGGCTCGGGTATCTTCGCCGAAAATGGCTCGGGGTTTTTGACAGTTTGGATCGTTAATCTCATACTACCGCTTACACCTCGGCACCAACATTACTGATACTGCCGAGCTGGGGGGCTAACTGTTGTGGTCAATTTCCACATGTTGAGAATCAACGATTCAAAATGATTAAGTATAGAAGAAAATCAGCGGTTCAGATTCTCATAACGGGTACCACGACCCGTGGCTAAGGAGAATGGATTAGGTACCCCGACCCGCAATGATACATGGGTTGGGTACCCCGACCCGTAACAACACACACGGGTCGGGTACCCCCGACCCGCAACGATACAAGGGTTAGGTACCCCGACCCGTAACAACACACACGGGTCGAGTACCCCAACCCATAACGATACATGGGTTCGGGTACTCCGACCCGTAATAACACATGGATCGGGTACCCCGACCCGTAATGATACATGAGTTCGGGTACCCCGACCCGTAACGACACATGGGTCGGGTACCATGATCCGTAACAACACATGGGTCGGGTACCCCGACCCGTAACTACACATGGGTCGGTACCCCGACCCGTAACGGAACAGATGGATCGAGTAACCCGAGGCAAACCCGCGATATTTAGTTGAGGGAATCCCGAACCGAACCAGAGTCAAGCCCAATGGACCCGAGCCGAAGGTGATGGGTTCGACGAAACCAAGCCAGGCCCAAGACAACAAGAAATTCACGACAAGCCCATAAGCAGAAGTGGACCGAACCTGGACAAGAAGCCCACCAGGCCAAACTGATTTAAGAAAGGAAACACCCGAAGAAACATGAAATCTTCCTTATCTCTTAGGAATAGGTTTGGCCAACTTTGGCTTGTATATATACTTATGTACACCCTCTGAAAAGGGGATCCGCAATTTTACATAACAAAAACTCTATACCTTTGCTCTTATACGAAAAGCTTTCAAAACAGCTTAATAAAATAACCATCTTTGGATCTTCGTGTTTGTGGTTTTAATCTCAAAAGTTCCAGATCCCTCTAGAAGTCTAACCAAATTCAATTGTGTGGATTTACACTCCCACAATGACTACCGCCGTCACTAATAACCACCCTCGGGACTCCAAATCTCGGGAAGATTATTGAATTGAACAACTTGATTACCACCTTGGCGTCATTCGTAGGACTAGCTATAGCCTCCACCCACTTAGAAACATAATTGATCGTGACCAATATATATTGGTTTCCGTAGGAAGACGGAAATGGTCCCATAAAGTCTATTCTCCATACATCAAAGATTTCAACCTCTAAAATCGGGTTTAGTGGCATTTCATTTCTCCTACTTATGCTTCCTTTCCTTTGGCAAGCATTGTAATGGTTTATAAACTCATTGGCGTCTTTGAACATAGTAGGCCACCAAAAGTCTGCTTGTAGGTTTTTTGCAACCATCTTGAATGTAGCAAAATGTCCCGCATAATCTGAACCATGGCAATAAAACAAGATCCCGGGAACTTCTTCTTCCGAGACACATCACCGAAATAGCTTATCTTTGCATTGCCTATAGAGGAATGGTTCATCCCAATAGTAATGCTTTATATCTTTGAAAAACTTCTTCTTTTCGTGAGGTTTGAGCTTAGGTGGTGATGCTCTAATAGCGAGATAATTAACCATATTTCCTCCAAAGCTTCATTCTCTTTGCATAAGGCCATAATTGCATTGATATGCTCCTCAGGTAAATAATCATCATTGGGAATTCTATTTTCAACTCGCATGCGAGGTAAATGATCCGCGACACCGTTCCCGATACCCTTCTTGTCCTTGATCTCAAGATCAAATTCTTGAAGTAATAAAACCCATCTCAACAATCTTGGTTTGGCATATTTCTTAGCTAAATGATAATGCAAAGAGGCATGGTCAGTATGAACAATCACTTTTGATCCAACCAAGTATGATCGGAATTTCTCAAAGGCAAACATGATGGCTAGAAATTCTTTCTCTGTTGTTGCATATTTAACTGATGCATCGTCAAGTGTACGACTAGCATAGTGGATGACATGAAGTCGTTTATCTTTCCTTTGTCCTAATACCGCCCCAAGAGCTTCCTTTAGTTTTAAGAACGCTTCAAGACAATTCCCATCATACTCAAATGTAACATCTTTACATAAAAGCCTTGTCAACGGGCGTGCTACTTTGTAGAAGTCTTTGATGAAATGCCTATAAAACCCGGCATGTCGTAGGAAACTCCTTATTCTTTTAACTGTGGTATGTGGTGCTAAACTCATTATAACCTCAATCTTAGCTTTTGTCCACTTCAATCCCTTTTTTCGAGATACGATGACCAAGCACTATTCCATCTCTTACCATGAGATGGCATTTCTCCCAATTGAGCATGAGGTTGGTATCTTCGCATCTCTTAAGGATCCTACAAAAGTTAGAGAGACAAGACGAGAACGAACTACCATATACCGAGAAATCATCCATAAATACTTCCATAATGTCTTCAATAAAATCCAAAAAAATAGACATCATGCATCTTTGAAAGGTGGCGGGCGCATTACACAACCTGAAAGGCATTCTCCTATATGCATAAGTCCCATAAGGACAAGTAAATTTCATTTTTTCTTGGTCTAAAGGATGAATAGGAATTTGAAAGAAATCTGAGTATCCATCAAGAAAACAATAGTTGGAATGGTTTGCCAACCTTTCTAACATTTGATCAATGAATGGTAAAGGAAAATGGTCCTTCCTAGTAGATGCATTTAGCTTTCTATAATCGATACACATCCTATGACCGGTTGTGGTTCTAGTTGGGATCAACTCGTCTCTATCATTCTTAATTACGGTTACACCTCCCTTTTTGGGCACTACATGAACCGGAGAAACCCATGGACTATCCAAAATAACATAGATTATCCTCACTTTAAGTAGTTTTAAAATTTCGTTTTTAACTACTTCTTTCAAGTTCGGGTTGAGCCTTCTTTGATGCTCAATGGACGACTTAGACTCATCTTCTAGATAAATTCTATGCATGCACAAAGATTGAGAAATACCCTTAATGTCATCCAAAGAATAACCAATAGCTTCCCTATACTTTCTAAGTTCATTTAAAAGCATGGTGGTTTCTTCCTCATTTAAATCATCATTGATTATGACCGGATAAGTGGAGTTTGGACCAAGAAACGCGTATCTTAGCCCAATTGGTAGAGGTTTGAGTTCCACTTTTGGCGCTTTGAGCTCACTCCAATCATCCTCTATGCTAGTCTTACTATTGCTAGCTTCATCTTTTTCTTCTTTATCCTTCCCAATTTCTCCTAGTTCCATAAGGCATGCGCCTTCCACGAGTGGTGGGTGTGAATCAAGAAGCTTCTCATACCCAAGGGCTTCTTCAATTGAAGTTTCAAGCTCATCATTGTTCATTGTAAGAGCTACTTCCAAGGGGTCTTCCATGTTGATAACCTCCATGTAATCTTCAACTAATTCATCAAGGGTTTCCACATAGAAAGTTTTCCCCCCCCGTGGTTGGTCTCTTCATAATATTGTTGATGTCAAAGTTGAGCACAAGTTTTCCCAAATGCAAATCAATCTTACCCCGCTTCGCATCTATAATGGCTCCGGCGGTTGCTAAAAAGGGTCTCCCAAGAATGATCGGATCGGTTGACTCCACGTCCATCTATAGCACCACAAAATCGGTTGGAATAATGCATCTTCCAATCTTCAAAGGCAATCTTCAAGTATTCCAATCGATATTCGTATGGAACGATCCGCTAAAACCAAAGTCATTCTTGTTTTCTTATAGTTGGTGAGACCAAGCTTCTTTGATATGGACAATGGCATCAAGCTTACACTTGAACCTAAATCAACCAAACCTCTCTCGAAAACCAAATGACCAAGTGAACATGGGAGGGTAAAACTTCTCGGATCTTGTAGCTTTGGGGGTAAGGTGTTTTGGATAATGGTGGAGCACTCTTCACTCATCACCACCATAAACTCCTTAAGAATTCTCCTCTTTGTCATCACATCTTTAAATAGCTTATTGTAGAGCGGGAAATTCATAAGCAAATCCGTGAAAGGGATGGTCACTTCCACTTTTCCAAGTATCCCTTGAAACTTCTCAAACTCTTTCTCTAGTAATTGCTTCTTGAAACGCTCGGGAAATCATAATTTTGCTTCATAAGGTGGAGGTTCAAAGGTAGCCTTTTCCTTGGCATCTTTTTCGGATTGGTTTCTAGTGTTTCTGCATCCTCTACCAAGATAGGTTTCTTTGATTTGTCCTCCTTTTTGTGGTTTGTCAACCACCAACTCTTCATTTTTATCTATCTTTTCCTCAACAACTTGTGGTTCTCTAGGTGGAAGCTTTTTCCCACTCTTCAAGGTGAGGGCATGACAAAACTCTTTATCTTGAGCTTCTTTTGCTTCTTGATGCGTCTCGGGGTGCATATGCTTATAGAGGAATTCAATCTTTGCACTGAGCTCACTATAAGCTCCATCCATTTTCCCGCGAATTCCTTTCATTTCTTCCTTCAATTCAACCGTGCTTTTTTCCTTGTGACTCTAGAAGTTTCTCAAGCAAAGCGTATGTAGCATCCTCTTTAGGAGGTGATGAAGATGATTCCCCATATTGTGGAGTTGGTTGTTGAAAATTGGCAAAGCATGAATTGGAATGGAATTGTGGGTTTGGTAATAATCCTTGTCCTTGAGGATTGTATTGGCAATAGGTTCTTGGTTGGTTTAATCCATCTTGAATGTAGTGTAACTCTTCTTGAGAATCCCCCATAACAAACTCTTGGTTCCCCCCCCCCCCAAAACTATCCACTTGATGAACCCCCTTTTGGGTTAGAGTGATATATTTATCCAATTTCGCATTCATCTCTTTAATCTCCAAATTTTTGTTTTTAGCTTCTCTTTCAACTTGGTTGTAACTTCCTTTATAGCGTCCATCACTTAGGGCAAGATTCTCTACTAGTTTCTCCCCTTGTTCCGCGGTGAGTTTTGCAAAATCTCTATTACTAGACGTATTCAAAGCAATGTGAAACTTCTCGTGGACACCTCTATGAAAGATTCCTAGTAGTGCTTCCATAGGAACTCCATGATGGGGACAAGCCCATTTATACCATTTCATTCTTTTCCATGCTTCATACAAGGTTTCATTAGCTCCTTGCTCAAATCTTACGATCTCATTCCTAATCATTGCCGTTCTTTCATGGGAAAAGAACTTTGAGAGAAAGCTCTTCTTGCATTCGTTCCAATTAGTAATCGAAGATGACTTGATGCTCCTTTCCCATTGAGATGCTTTATCTCCAAGTGAAAAGGGAAAGAGAGTAAGCTTCACTACATCTTCGGAGACTGCTTCTCTTAACCGTAGAACACAATCTATCAAATGTGTCAAGATGCTCAATCGGATTTTCGTGTGGCAACCCCAAAAATCGATTTCCTTGAACCATATTTATCAAACTAGCTTTGATTTCCCATTCATCATCAACGGTTGGTGGAGGCCTAATTCCCACCTTGACTACATTTGTAGTTGGTTCATCATAGTCTCCAATTCTCATCTCCATGATTTATGATTTAGTACCTACAAATTCAAAGAGGGAAAACACAAAAGCAATAATATATATATATAGTAATAAGGTGACTTAGTCTTCAATAGAACTCAAATCCTAATGCCTAATGCAAACCTCTCCGGTAACGGCGCCAAAACTTGATGCGTAGAGAAATTAAGTCTTATACAAACCTAAGATGCTACTAAACTTTAAACTCTAAGTGATAAACCACAAGTGCATGGCAATATCATTGAAATACTTAGAGGTTATTCTTCCACAAGGAGATTGATTAAGACAATAAGAATGCAAAGAACTTAAAAAGCTAAGCCGATAAGTGATTTTGAGTTTTTTTCTAAAGATCCCTAAATATTATGAACTAAACAAATGATGCAAATTAAACGCAATACAACTAACAAATGCAACCTAATAAACGAGTAAACAACTAAACAAGATTAAAAGAAAGCAATAAAATGCAATATAAAAAAGTCAACTAAAAGTCAACCACTTAATAATGCCACGATCAATAACGGGGGTGAGAGTGACGGACCAATCACGATCAACAATGCCACCCGAAAAATTACCTAAACACCCTAGATCTCGGAAAGCCTAAAGCCGGCGAAGACTACATGGAGTAGAAAGAAGGAAACTTACAAGAGAAGCTTTTGCGCCGAAAGCATATGGAGGAGATAGGCCACGAGATAATGATGCAAAGATGAAGAAGAAACCCTAAGACTCCACCAAAAAAATAGGCCCTAGTTAAATAGGGGAAGGCATCCTGCAGGCCCATAACAAAGAGGACTCCGCCGGGGCCCCAAAAAAAAAATTATATATATATATATATATATATGTGACCTCCCCGAGGACGACAAAAGAAACATTCTCCGTCTCGTAACGATGTGCTACTCAAATCGGGGAGGAAGGGAAACTAAGTCATACAACTGACGACTGCCAAACCCATATAGCGGATCAGCCCGATGTCAGGTCATCGCAACCTTCGAAGAGGTTCTCATACCTTCCTAGGTCTCTGGACTCAGTTCATCGCGACCTCTGGGGGGATCTTGAGCCCTCCCAAGTCTCCGAACTCAGGCATTGGGCCTTCAGGGATCTCGTGCTCACATGTCTCCGGACTCAGGTTCTGGCCTCCACTAGGGTTCTCATACCCTCAGGTCTCCGAACTCAGGCTTCGGCCTCTATGGGGGATCTCGTGCCCTCCGGGTCTCCGGACTCAGGCTCCGGCCTCCCTGGAGGTTTTCACAACTCTCAGGCTTTTGGACTCGGTTCAATTAAACCATGCTTGATATTTTAGGTAGCAAAGGCAGGTGATCATGTTGGCGATTTAAACTCTATTTAGGTGTTCGTTCTTTAGGAGATTGAATATCTCTCTGAAGGATGCTCATCCGTTGCCTGAATCCGACACTCATACTCGAGCAATGGGGGCAATTATTGGGGAATAAATAATCCTCTTTACTTTAGGCGAATCTCTTAGCGCCACGTGTATTTAGTTTCGGCAAATCTCTTAGCGCCATTTGTGTAGTTGGTCTATCAGGCTGATCCTAGAGGTATTTGGGCCAGTATCTACAATGGCCCAAGTAACTTGATGGATAAGTCCACATGTAACCATCCCCGTCTCGGATGGTGTGGTCACACTACTGAGGATGATCAGGGTCGGGAACCGAGTAGTCACATGTACAGCTAGCCACAATCAACAAGAAGCAACACACGGCGCCCGAGTTCCCGTATCAGAAACTCGGGCAATGTATGAATTCTCTTTCTTAGGCGCAAATTACAAACCATTTCAAATATCTTTAACTCAGGTATTCAGTCAAAAGTGTAAAAATACTTTCACCTTATGCGTGTCTAGGGTCAAATCAAGTGGTTTATGCTCCACAAAATGATTAAAGCAGGCAAAGCTGATTCTGAGGAGCACCCTGGCGGGAGACCCGCCCTGTTAGGCGCTGCGACCAGTACGATAAAGGCAGAGCTCAGCATCGCAGAGCCGTATTGACGGACAACTGGCACGAAAAGACAAAGGTGGTAGGTGAAAATCACTCAAGTGAATTGTACCGGGGAAAACCAGCAAACCCAAACCCAATCCTACTATGGACGCTGAGCCCGGTATTCTATCCCCGGCAGGTAAAACTCTATAAATATCCCTCTTATTCTTCACATAAACCTAACTCGGATTTTCTCACAAATAATCTCTAAGCCCACTTTTTCCTCTCAAGACTAAGGCTCATTCCTCTTGGAACTTAGTATCTTCCGACCACTCTAGGTCATTTCTCCGGCCCATCTCGGGTCTTTCTCTCCGGTCATCTTCCGACCTTCCTATTCACTCAAACGCTCTGTTTTTTCTCTGTCTCACCCCTAAATTTTTCCACCCAAA